>JACEFZ010011402.1:0-87034 GCA_014155875.1 Cepaea nemoralis
CACACACTGAGCGTGTGAGACGTAAGTTGGTGCATGATGGTGGAAATGCACCCACTGTGAATGGACATTTACAGCGCGAATTGTCCTTATCAGTCACATTCGCTACCGCCATAGGTAAAAGTTATTATGCCTTTTTAAAGCACAAACTATCGTCTACCAAGACGGCATGGTGCCAATGAAAAAAAAATGAATATATATCAATCAATCAATCATGTGCCATGCCGGAAAGCGTGGGCGGTCATGATTCGCCATTTCACTCGATCACCAGAGTCGTGGATCAGCTCAGTGTTCCTGTCTCGTCCATGCCATGTGGCCAAGCCATCCAGGTATTTTCCTCTCGGTCTTCCTCTTGGTCTGTTCCCTTCGATCTTGCCAGCTGTCACTAAGTTCTCCAGTCCATTTCTTCTCATAACATGTCCAAAACATTTTGACTGTCTACGTCTAATTTCTCTAATCAATCTACGATTTTCATTTGTCTCTTGTAGTACTTGGTCATTGGTTTTTCTATCTGTCCATGGTATTCTTTGCATTTTCCTCAGAAACCACATTTCTGCAGCCATCAGATGTTTTTCATGCTTGACTGCACATTGTCCAAGTTTCACATCCATACAAAAGAACAGGCTCTATGTATCCCCTCAACACTCTTTTTCTCGTTTCAATTGACATCATTTTATTGGTCAGAATGTTTTTCATCTTGCTAAAGGCTACTTTCGCAATGGCGATTCTTGTTCTAATCTCTTCAAGGCATCTGCCATCAGATGTTATGACTGTTCCGAGATAATTGAACCGATTCACTTGTTGAAGAATATTCCCATTTACTTGTATATTACATTGTGGTACTTCGTTCTTCCTAGTGACGACCATAACCTGTGTCTTCCTACAATTTAATTCCAACCCCAGCTGCTCACTGTGTACAACCACAGCGTCTACTAATTGTTGCAGATCCTGTGCATTGTCTGCAATTAATACTGTATCATCTGCATATCTAATGTTATTTATGTTTCGTCCTCCAATGCTGATTCCATTTAGGTCTTCTACATTTCTGAAAATATTTTCACTGTATAGGGAAAAAAGATCTGGAGACATTACACATCCCTGCCTAACACCTCTCTTAATAGGTTGGTATTGTCCTACTTCATTATCATTCCTTATGGCAGCTTGTTGTTTCCAATATATGTTTTTTATAAGTCTAATGTCTTTCCCATCAATTTGTAGATCTGCAAGCATATCCACAATGTTGACATGTCTAACTCTATCAAAAGCCTTTGTGTAGTCAATAAAGCAAAGATGTATATCCTTGTTTACTTCTAAAGCACGTTCAATAACTGTTCGCAGCATATACACAGCATTTACTGTACCCTTTCCTTCTACAAAACCACATTGTTCTTCCCCTATTTCAGGTTGTATTTTCTTCCTCACTCTTTGCATGATAATTCGTAACAAAATCTTTGTGATGTGACTCATTATACTAATTGTTCTATGTTGATCACATTCTAAGGCTCCTGATTTCTTTGGGATTGCAATAAATACAGAATTACATAATTCAGAAGGTATATCTCCAGTATCATATAATGTGTTCAGCAGTCTAGTGACTTGCTCTAGTCCAAATTCTTCTAGAGCTTTAATCATTTCTGTTGTGATGTTATCTGCACCGGGGGCCTTGCCAGCTTTCATATGCTTAAGAACATTTTGAACCTCCATCTTTAAAATTGCTGGTCCTTCATTATTAAATCTAATAGCATACTGTTCCTCTCTGTTATCATTATACAGGTCTTTCACATAATCTGTCCATACATGTAGAATCTGATCTTTTTCTATTATGACTTTGCCATCTTTAGTTTTTAGACAGCCTGTTGATGTACTTGTTCTTTTATTAGTAAGTTCCTGAATTCTTTTGTGCACTAATTTGGTATTTTGACTGTTGTGTTGTTTTTCAATTTCTAAGCACTTTTCCTCAAGCCATGATTCTTTTGCCTTCCTACATAATATTCTGACTTGTCTGTGAATTTCTTCATATTTGGCAGGATTATTTTTGTTGAGTCTTCTTGTTTCCATTAAGTGTAAAATTTCCTCAGTCATCCATTTCTTACGACCCACCTTCTTTAATTTTGAAATAGTTTTTTCTGCAGCCACATTGATTGAATTCTTTAACATTTCCCATTGATCATCCACATCCTGGAATAGGATCTCTAGATCAGACAATATTTCAAATCTGTTCTGTACTTCTATGTTGAATTTGTTTTGTATTTCCTTGTCATTACTCAATGTACACAAATCATATTTAGTGTTCCCTGTTGTATACTTGACTTTCTTCAACTTTATCCTCAATGTTCCTGTGAGTAGTCTGTGGTCACTATAACAATCAGCACTGGGAACTGTTTTTGCTACTGTTAGCGCGTTTCTAAATCTTCTGCTAATGAGAATGTAGTCAATCTGGTTTCTAATCCTGCTATCAGGACTCCTCCAGGTCCATAATCTTCTAGGGTGTTGCTTGAACCAGGTGTTTCCTACAATCATTTCCTGTTCTTTTGCCCACTCTACTAGTCTGTATCCTCTTTCATTTCTCTCTCCTAAACCATAGTTTCCTACTGTGTATCTATCCCCTTGATTTCCTACTTTTGCATTGAAGTCCCCTATTATGATGTTTATTTCTGAAATTTTACATTTCTTTAAGGCAGACTCTATGTCGATATAAAATTTCTCTACACTATCTTCACTGGACTCTCCTGTTGGGGCATATACTTGAATAACATTTATGTTAAAAGGTCTGCCACTCAATTTAACTAGTAGAACTCTGTCCGACACGGCCCAATATCCCTGAACAGACGTTGATGTTTTCCGGTCCAAAATTATTGCCACTCCCCTATGTCGATCCTCACCTCCAGAATAAATAATCTTAAAATCTTTATGTATCTTGATGCCTGCTCCTGTCCATCTCGTTTCGCACATACCTAATATATTAATTTTTTCTCTTTGAATTTCTTGTGTTATGTTCTCTAATTTTCCGTCGTTGTTTAACGTTCTAACGTTCCATGTTCCTAATTTTAATGTCTCTGTCCTTGTCTTGCGATGATCAGTCTTTAAGCGAATCATAATAAACTAGGCAATTTCAAAGAGGTAGTTTGCCGTTGCTTTCCTCTATGGCAGTGACCATACTGGCCGGATGACCGCAATCATTGTCTCTCGAAAGAGAGAAAGCTTGCCGTCGCGAAACTCGAGACCATAACCAACAAATATCTGTCGGCTGCCCTCATAATTTCATCCACCACCTGCCTTCCGTGGCTTCTTTTGAACACTTCCAATTAACGAACACGAAATAACATCACATAATCCAAAGGAAAAACACTATCCACACGAATTTCACGGGAATTTCCATAGGGAATCCACAGAAAAACACTGAACAGCGTCTCCCCCAAGAACAACGAGTCATCGCGTCGCCATCTTGGAAAGAATATATATATATATATATATATATATATATATATATAATATATATATATATATATATATATATATATATATATATATATATATATAAAATAGCATTAATAAATGATAGCAGTCAATAGCATGATATACAATACAAAACTGTAATGTCGTAACCTACTTTCATAACTATAAACGCTTGCCGTGAAAGCAACAGCCAGGAGAGCAAACACAGCATTCATGTTGATGTAGTTTCAGGTGATGGCCAACTGGCGTACTAAAACAAACTTTAACAGTTTCATTTTGTAACCTCTCAAGATTGTGAACATTGACCTCCGGAGATTTGTGTTTGTTCCAGTTTTATGTCAGTGATGTTCAGATCAATATCTTTTTAATTAGACCCTGTGCATAACAAACTAAAATCAATTAAACACGAATTCTAACACCTGTTGCCTTGATCAAAGTGGTGCGAATAATGGTGTTTGTGCAGGCGTATATATGACCTAGAGTTTAGTTCAGCTGAGGTAATTTGAGTCAAGAACCGACATCACAGTACTTGGAACAATCCCATACGTGCTCCGTCCTCATCTGCAACAGCCAGCGAAGAGTCCCAATACTAATGGTACCTCAGTCTGATTATGTGTCCGTCTGGCCTTTCCTCGGAGTTTTAAGTGTCGGCCAGATCCTCTGATCCCGATCTGCAACACCATTTTCTCCACTACACACACCGATTTCAGAGGGCGCCACATCTGCATATCATGCACAAATACCCCACCAAGTGGTGCAGACCAAGCCAGACTGTCCGCCTGCACGTTACCCACGATACCAGCATGTCCAGGGGAACGAATCCAATATATTCTCTCTATTTTTAACTGTTGAACGGAAGCCTGCCACTCTGCCCGAAGCATGCTTGTATTCGCCTTTCTCATCATACATTGTGAATACAGTTGACCTAATATTTGGACAAGCGAACTAATTTCAAGAATACGTGTTAAATTATTGTCATGCCAAGCGCCGAAGTCGGGTGTCTGAGTTCACCGAGACATGCCAATATGCCCTGCTGTAAATATGTGTGTGTGTCCTGTTAGACGTCGATTGTTTTATTGTAAAAGAGCTATATACATACATGGACAGAAGAAAGGCAACCATAAAAGTAGTTGAAAAGAAATGGATGGATGGATGGATGGATGGATGGATGGATGGATGGATGGATGGATGGATCTACCTTTATATGCATGTACATGTATTTATGTATCTATACTGCAGCTACCTCTCTAATTGGTAGTCATTCCAACTGTATGATCTTGACCTACCATTCTCCAAACTGAGAAGTCAGTTGGCATTCATGGCGACTAATGTTTGCCTTCGCATTACCGCTAAAGCGTTCAATGATAACATTTCCACGAACACACGAATTTAGTCAGTCATGTGTTTGTGACACAATCCCATACGCACTCCGTCCCCTCGATCAACAGCCAGCGAAGAGTCACACTACTAATCGTTCCCACAGCAATCTGATTGAAAGTTCTCTTGGTCTTCCCTCTCAGTTTTTAGATTTTACCAGAACCCCTGCCAATCTCCCGCAATCGCACCCTTTCCGCATACGGGTTCTCAATCTGTTTCCCAACCACTTCCACCTGGTCCCACATAGCACGACCACCTCCCCCTTATCCATAGGTAATCTACCACCAAGATGTGTATTACCTGCCAGCCTATCAGCCTGTTCATTTCCCCATACTCCCGCATGGCTCGGGCTAAAATATCCATACAATTCTTACAATCTGTGACCACTGAAGGGAGGTAAGCCATTCCAAACGAAACATTCCTTTCTCCACCTTACTAAGCATACTCCTTGATTTTGTAATGAATACAGTGTGTGTTGCAGTGGTCTTTTCTAACCAACGGAGTGATGCTGTTACTGCTTCCACCTCCATTCTCATGCGGGAGGTCGTAGCCTCATATGCCATACTTTCTTTTTTAAAAGAATCGTCCATTATCCTTCGCAATGAAACCCCAACCACTCCGTCTGTTTCTCACCACTGACCCATCAGTATAGATCACTATGTCACCTTGATGTGTGTTACTCTGGATCTGTTTTTGCACCTTAAACTCTGTGCGGCCCTCTACCCATTCTCTGAACTCATGACCAGTGTTACTATTACATTGTGCCAGTCCGTCATGCCTTCCGGTACTTTAACCCACTCATTTTCATGATTGATGGTCTCTAAATCACACCCTGACGTACAGATATTTCCGTCTGTGTCATCCAGACCCTGCCTCGTCTGAGTCTATGACCCTTGACCATATCCGTGGCTTCATGCAGGGGATGATCCATAGCTGTAGCAACTCTTAGGTACCATTTGGCTTGAAGGACACTATGCCTATCCGCTATTGTTGGTAGCGCCAGGATATGCCTCATGCATATAATTGGTGTGTCCTTTGTGCACCCCAGGTTCACCCGCATGACCGCATTCTGTATACGCTCCAACCTTTCAAGCTGGCTCTTTGATACTGTCAGCAGCCCCAAACCATACTCAATGACAGACATTATTAACTGCTGACATAGCATGTAAAGCATCCTCTGCTCTAACCCGGTTGCTGCCATCGCCTTCAATACATTAAGTCCACTACAAGCCTTCACTACCAGAGCCTTTACATGATCTTTACATGATCTTTACCTGTCAAAGGTGATACCCAAGTACTTCAATTTACTCTCTCTCTCTCTCTCTCTCTCTCTCTCTCTCTCTCTCTCTCTCTCTCTCTCTCTCTCTCTCTCTCTCTCTCTCTCTCTCTCTCTCTCTCTCTCTCTCTCTCTCTCTCTCTCTCTCTACGAAGAGGAAATCTATTCAACACAATGCACGGGACATCTGCCTTGACGATCCGGTTATCCAGGGGGTACCACACAACCCATGCCTTGTCTGGGCTTATAACTGCACCTGCGTCCCTGCACTACACGTCACCCTGTTTACTGCCATCTGTAAGTCTTCAGTCAAACTATCCATGTCTGTACACCAACACATCATCTGCAAATGTCAAGATTCTACCAACACCTGATGCCTCAATAGCTGCGACCTTGCTGGTGTAGACATTAAAGAGCACTCAGACATGGCAGATCCCTGTTGCACCCCAAGTGTAGTAGTACAGGGGTCAGAAGTCTAGGAACCCATGCGCAGTGCATCCTTGTGCTCATAAACGACTGCCGCAACTCATCTGACAAGGCAAGGGAAATAATCTTAAAACCAATAGACCCAGGAATACAAATTAATGCACAAAAGAATTAATGACATTTCTAACAGAATAATACATGAATGGGTTGGCTGAACACCAAATAAGGCGGAATCATTTAAAAAAAGATCAGATTGTATGTACATAACCAGATCATGTGATAGATCTTTATAACGATACAAGACAGGAACAGTATGATATTCCATATAATAATGATGGACCACCAATTTCGACAGAAGTTCAGAGTGCTCACAACCATATGAATACTGTCAGTCTCCGGGTCCAGACAACATCACAACAGAAATTAGCAATACCTTAGAAGAATATGAAATAGACCAGATCACCAGACTGCTTGATACTGGAGATACACCTCCTGAATTATGTAAATATATATTTACTGCAATCTCGATTAAATTAGAAGTCTTGGAATGTGATAAAGATCGAATAAGTAGCAAATTGAGCCACATCACGAAGACATTAAGAGAATATGAGAATAATTACTATTGGGAAACATAACATGAACAATATAAAATATACAGTATTGACTGCTAACAAGGAACAAGATCTGCATTATTTAGTAGATGCGTTTATTGTACACGGTGAACAACTAGGGTTAAAAATAAAATTTAAGACATCAGAAATTGTAGTAGTCTCTAAGAAGATTTTTAAAGACACAATGTAATATATGGGTAAATGAAAATATTCTTAAACAAGTGAATTGGTACAACTATCTTTGGAACAGTCATAACATCTGGTGGAAGGTGCTTTGAAGAGATACAAAAAGAATCATTATGGCGAAGGTAGCCTTTTGCAAGATGGAAAACACACTGACCAATTAAAACATTGTTGATTGTTGAATTGCAGAAGTGCTAACGCCGGCTCTGTGACGAAGAGGTTACGAATGCAGTTCGTAATTCCGCATACCGTGCTCGAAACACAGCTGTGGGTGATTTGGCAGCAGACCTTCTTGCAAAGTTTTTTTTTATATAAAATGAAGGAGGGGGAGTGCCGGTCGCTCAGAAAGGAATGGCAAACTACTGAATGTAAACTTGCCATGAGATCACAAACAGCCAAAAAAGCTTGTTGTTGACTGCGACGTCCTGTAAAGGATATGCAACTTACTTTTTTAGAAGTACTACATATAATATGTACTGTTATATGGATTATTTTTTTTTATATATGGATCTGAAACGTGGAAATAAGCGGACAAGCTGATTAACATCTGATGGCAGTGGAAATGTAGTTTCTGAGGAACATGAAGAGAATACCATGGACAGAGGAAAAACCAATGAGCAAGTCCTACAAGAAACAAATGAAAACCGTAAACTGATTAGAGAAATATGATGTAAACAAAAGACTTTTGGGCACATTATGAAAAGACATAAACTAGAAAACTTAATGACAATTAAGTTACCTGATCAGAACAAGAAGAAAACAGTGAAATAAATATACGCATGGTGTTAGCCACATGACATAATCGAGACAAGAACACAGAGAGGTGAACTACGACACTGGTGATAGCGTGAGAAATATGACCACCTACGCTTATCAGCTTGGCACATGATGATGATAGAGACATGTGATGCATCGTGTCTGTGTGTGCATAAAATATTGATGAGCTGATGTTAGTAAATAACAGATAAGGGCCATAATATTGATAGAAGTAATTGAAAGAACAGTACATCAATTATCAGTTGCCTTAAAGTGGTCAATAAAGTCATTAAAGGAGACATACGGGAGAAACATGTCCCTAAAGTAACGCAAACACGTCATTAAGACAAGATAAACATAAATTGGTAATTCGCTTTCTACTACCTGAAATTTGAAAACTTTGTGACAACTGCAAAGTCGATGCGAAAAGAGTAAATTGGAAGACAAAGAGATAAATACATGGATGGCTTAGTCACATGGCATAATCGAGACAAACAGCATAGACTTGATCAAAGGTTTTGATAATCATGTGAGATGGCGAACAATGCCGCCACCGCTTATAGGTATAACACATAATGATGATCATGTGTTCATAACTGTCATTTATGTGTAGGTTCTTTCCGCTGCGTCTTATTTCTAGAGAGTTGCTTGAATACGTTTATATTCGTGTTGAAATCATCAGAGATATCAGATTTCATGGCCAAAAATATCAGCTCGAGAGCCATCTGCTGGTGTTGGTGTGTTTTAATGCTATGATGGCAACTGCTAGATTATGCACCAATCGCCCGTTCCAGATGGAAGATAAACACAGGACATTGCAGACACCTTGTGAATTAAGTTACATAAGGCAGACGAACGGGGCAAGGATCGAGAAACTTGATATCGCTGCACAAATGAGCACAATTACTGCGTTGATTCATGGCCATGGTTTATGGATAGTATCACGTCTGGGAAACTGAAATACTTTGGCCACAGTGGCTGGGAAAGTGATGGGAGGTATGATTCTGGAATCCAAGTATGATGCCTGTATTCATCCTCTTGCAGGCCGATACCACAGAGGGGAGTTTTGTGTTTTTCTAGGGAGGGTTCGCTGTTTTTCTAACTATTTGGGAATGTTTTTCACAAGAGCCCACGGAACGCATGTGGTGGATGATATTTTGATGGCAGCCGACTGATATTTGTTGGTTACGGTCTCACGTTTCGCGACGATAGGCAGAGGATATCTTTAGCGAGACAGTGGCTACGGTCACCGGCCAGTATTGTCATTGCCAGGATAGAAAGCAACGGCAAACCACCTTCTCTAAAGATGCCTAGTTTATCATTATTCTTCAAAACCCAGAAAGTCACAAGAAAAGGAGCGCAACACTGACATTAAACCAACATTTTTGGACATTTTTTTTTAAATGATGCATATCCCCTACAGGACGTCGCAGTCAACACCAGCATTTTTCAGCTGCTGTTGATGTACTAGGCAAGTTCTACTTTCAGTAGTTTGCCATTGCTTTCTGAACGACCGGCCCCAATACCAACATGTTATAACACAACGCGACACGGTCTGCTGCACAAATCGGTCGCAGCTGAGCCTCGAACGCCTGGTAAGCGGCTCACGAAACGCGCCCGCAAGATGTTGGCCACGGAGATCTTTTTGGACACGTTATGAGAAGAAATAAATTGAATAATTTGGTGACAACTGGCAAGTTGCAGGGGAATAAATCAAGCGGAAGGCAGAGAAGTAAATACATGGATGGCTTGGCCAAGTGGTATGGTCGAGACAAGAACACTGAACTGATCCACGACTCTGGTGATCGAGTGAGATGACGAAACACGACTGCCCACGCTTACAGGCATGGCGCATGTGAATATAGACAAAGAGACAAATATGTTGATGATTGGATGGAAATGTATGATTGGATGGATTGATAGATTAAGATCAATAAAAACACATTCAACGTCTTCAATTTTATTTCCATTCAGTTTATTTCTTGATAATGCAATATAAAAGAAAACTATTCTAAACTCTTCGTAAATCGGCAAAGCCTGTCGCTTTGTGCTTTGGCGTCATTTTAATCACTTGTTCTACTTCTGCCAGTTATCGATATATATGCAAATATTTATTTCTGATATTTAATTAATATATAAAATATTATTAGCTGTCTTAACGGTCAATGATGAATCCAACAACACATTTAACAAGTTGAGACTTTTCTATTCCCGAGCAGAGTAGTACATAATCGTTGCCCAATAACTTCGTCCCCTTTCCTTTCTATCTTAATTCTGCTAGACCTAAAAGCCTCACTTAATAATTTTTTTTTTCCCGTTAGGTTTATCGTCTCCTCGGCTTTCTTGTCCCAGCCACATATATTTAACTATGGTGGTGTTAGGCAACTGCACACTTCTTTGTAACATCCTCGCCATCAAGGTACCAAATGGCATTGCAACCGCAAGTGTAATCTTCGCTGTGAAAGAAATGAAATAGATGTTTGGGTTAGTAGTAAACTGAATATAATTAAGCATACGCTGGGACTAGTAAACTGTGTTAACTACTTTCTTTTATTGCCGAATGTTGGGCGGAGCTCACCAAACGGGACACCCCACATTGTGCCAAAGGCTTCGAGTAGAGGAGCGCAATTGGAAGGGTGCAATCCTTACTCTAGAACTAGGAAATGCAACCTAACAACTAAATGTCATGGCAGGGCAGACCAGGTCCTAAGTCTTGGTCGGCAACTGGTCTAGGACTCGTGCATCGCTTTGCTGATTCGGCAGCTTCTGCAGCTTGTCTTGTTTCAGATGTATTGGTGTTACCTTTCCTCTAGAGCAGTGGTTCTCAATCGGTGGGGAATTCCTCCCCCCCCCCCCCCCAGGGGGAATTTTAGGGTTTCCAGGGGGAAATTAAAATTATTTCAAAATCGCGTTAATACAAGAACCGATTACTTGATATTGTTTTTCCCTTCATACTGTACGGTTCTGTACGTCTCACCCTTCTGAAATTCAATTTATAAAGTAAGTAGACCCACAAATCACGTTTTATGTGGACGTCTAGACTTGTTTTAGTATGTGCTTCCATTATTACGTATACTGTGTAGGGGCGGGGGCGTGATTTTTAGGTAGGAAATACGAAAGGGGGGAATGACGTTCTGAAAATATGGTGAAGGAGGGCACGGGCCAAATTTTTAGGTAGGAAATACGAAAGGGGGGAATGGCGTTCTGAAAATATGGTGAAGGAGGCACGGGCCAAATTTTTAGGTAGGAAATACGAAAGGGGGGAATGGCGTTCTGAAAATATAGTGAAGGGGGGCACGGGCCAAAAAAGGTTGAGAACCACTGCTCTAGAGTAATCTAAGCAGTCTGAGAGAGGAATTATGCTGCATGGTTATAACATGGTCTCTAAATTCAGCCCAGGCTTTGTGCTTTAAAAATAATGCATGCCATTTTGTGTTTGGCGTCCGACATCAAGGACAGTGAGTGGCACCTTACAGTCTTGACAGACCAAATCACAATGCCCGGGCAGAGCTTCAGAGAACATGTGGTGCCCAAACGATATGTTCCCTCTCTCGGCCTTGCCTTGTTTATTCCAGAGGAATGGATAACCAGTACGTCTGGAACAAGGTAGGCTGCAGGCGCTAGCGGCTCAGCGTCAAACCTCCAAGACCTCGCCTCCACGAGCAGGTGGCGAGTGGTGGCCAGACCCTGGAACTCATGGAACCTGACTTAGAGGCGTTCAGCCAAGTCCCACAGGTGAGGGCCTCGTACGCGCCTGGACCATAGGGCCCGTACATCTGTCGATCGCAAGTGTATGGACCTGTGAAAGCGTGTACTACCGTCAGACTCCCCGCCTGACTCTGCGGATCCCGCGACGACCGGGAAAAGGCCCGCCGGAGATATTGCTCGTCTGTTGCGAGCAAATCTCCCATCCTTCCACTGTGCGTACCTCGCTACCAGCGAGAATAGGCCCTCAAGAGATATTGCTCGTCTGTTGCGGACAAATCTCCACCGACTGACTGAATAAGTAAAGAAACGATAAAAGTAGTGGTATTTCAATTGCGCTTGCGCTCCCACCTTTGCTACACCCTTCATGTGTCTTCACAAAGTCGGATTAGAGTTTGAGACATGCAAAAAGATAAAAGATAACATGAATTAACGTTATAATACGAACACATCATCATCATCATCATCATCATCATCATCATCATCATCATCATAACGCCGATAAGTCTGGGTGGCTTGGCTCAGGTCCGCTTTCCATACCCGAATACGACATGTGGTCAAGCTATCTAGATATTTCTCTCTAAATCGTACTCTCTCTCTCTCTCTCTCTCTCTCTCTCTCTCTCTCTCTCTCTGTGTGTGTGTGTGTGAGTGTGTGTGTGTGTGTGTGTGTGTGTATCGCCTTCTCTCTCTCACTCCTTGTCTCTCATTATCTATCTCTCTACCTCTGTTTAGCTGTCTCACTCCCTATCTCTTTCTAGCTCCATCTCTCTATATATCTCACGCTCTCTCTGTCTGTATCTCTACCTCTCTCTATCCCTTTCTATCTCTCTCTATCTCTCTCCATTTCTCCAACTATCTCTATCTCTGTCTCTCTATAGTTCTCTCTATGTCTTTCTATATCTAGCTATCTCTCTCTATCTCTATCTCTTTCTCTCTATCTTTTCTCTCTCTATCTCTCTCTATCTCTATATCTCAATCTCTATCTCTTTCTATCTCTTTCTATCTCTTTCTGTCTATCTCTCCTCTCTGTAATATACCCACTGTCTATCTCTTTCTCCCTCTCTCTCTCTTGATATATATATATATATATATATATATATATATATATATATATATATATGTGTGTGTGTGTGTGTGTGTGTGTGTGCTTTAGTTTGTCGGCCTACATATCGCTTTATCCATCCGTCTATCCATCCGTCTATCCGTCCATCGGGCAGCGTATCTGCTTGCTTGTCTATCTGTCTGTCTATCCGTCTGTGTATATTTTTTTTATGTTGCATATCCCTTGTAGGACGTCGCAGTCAACACCAGCATTTTCAGCTGCTGTTGATGTACAGGGCAAATTTTTACGTTCAGTAGTTTGCCATTGCTTTCTGACTTACCGGTTCCCATACCAACACGTTATAACACAACGCGACACGGTCTTGTGCACAAATAGGTCGCTGCTGCGTTTCGAACGCCTGGTATGCGGCTCATGAACAGCGTTCACAAGCCTTTGGCCACGGAGACCGGCTATGTATACAGATAAAACATATTATACTTACACACAAACTGCACCAGGAACGCCGTCGCACTGGTTAAATTGGCAAGGCGACACGAAGCAGTTGACGACGTAGTCGCATCTGGGTTTTCGATTGCCTAATCACAAAAAGATAATAGTCTGAACCGAGTTAATCAATCAACAAAACATATATTCTCATTCTAATCATTAGCAGAGTTGATTTGAGCTGAGTCAATAATCGACATCACGGCACTAGGGACATTCCCATACGTGTTCCGTCCTCATCTTGGACAACCAGCGAAGAATTCCAATACTAATGGTACCAGCTGTAGTCTGATTGTGTGTCCACCTGGCATTTCTTCGGAGAACTGAGTATCGACCAAATCCTCTGTACACTTCATGCCCAAAGTGCTCTGACTACACCAGCCTTCGAGTACACCAATACCCTACCAAGCGGTGCAGACCCAGCCAAACTGTCCTCCTGCTCGTTTCCTAACACACCAGCATGTCCTGGGGAAAAAAATTCAACGGATACTCTCTGTCTTTGATATTTGTTAAAATAATTTAATTGTTCCACTCTGCGCGAAACATATTTGTGTTACGCCTTATCAGCATACGTTACAATCACGACATGTCGAAGTTGTTTGTCCTTAGGTACGCGGAACCACGCAGTCATTAAATGTTGTCACCAAGTTCTCCAATTATTTCTTCTCAGAATGTGTCCCCCAAAATAAGTGACTGTCTATGCCTAATTTCTCTAATCAACTTTATAGATTTTAAATAAATGCAGTTTTACACTCACCTAAGATGCTTTGATTACATGTTGTAGATCTGCTAAACGTAACACCCCCTCTTCTCTTTCCCCCCCCCCCCCCCCCCCGCCCCGTTGTTTACATATATTATTTGATTTTTACGTTTAAATAGGGTTTTACTACATGTTCTACTAACCAGTGAGACTTTAGTTATCTGAGTATAGCCAACTAGAGCAATGAAATTACAATCCCGTTTCCATTTCGGGAATTAGGATACTAATGAAATAGGATAATTCAGATTCAAAGCAGTTGCAGTAGGTTGCACTGAAGTTTATCATGGAGAATCTCAGTGTGTCGACGCGTGAATCACCACCTTATCTCTTGTTGAACTTTTGAATAGGCCACACAAGTGCTACTACCACTAGTGGTCACTACTGTTATTGAGTGCACTTAACTTATGTTATATGAGCTTTATTTTAGCTTTGAGAAGGAAACGACCGTTTTACAACACAGTCTCTGTGTCCGTGGTACTTAAGTATCGGGTGAGAGGAAGCTCTGTACACTAGCCTCACTCTATAGATACAAGCCCTGTTCAGGGCTCGAACGTAATGAAGATCAGTACATCAGACTTAAGAGTTATAACTCGAGATCTCAGGGGATTTACCAACGAACCAAACATTAGTTATGCACTTATACGAAGGGCCAAGGACAGGTCTGTCAATACCAGGTACATGTTGGTGACGATCTTCTTCTTCTGCTGCTTCTGCTTCTTCTTCTTCTTCTTCTTCTTCTTCTTCTTCTTCTTCTTCTTCTTCTTCTTCTTCTTCTTCTTCTTCTTCTTCTTCTTCTTCTTCTTCTTCTTCTTCTTCTTCCTCTTCCTTCCCTCCTCCTCCTCCTCCTCCACCTAATCATCCTCCTCCCCTTCTTTTTCTTTTTCTTCCCCCTTCTTCGTCCCTTACTCCTCCTCCTCCTCCTTCTCCACCTAATCATCCTCCTCCCCTTCTTTTTTCTTTTTCTTCCCCTTCTTCGTCCCTTACTCCTCCTCCTCCTCCTCCTCCTCCTCTTCCTCAACCTCCTCCTCCTTCTTCTTCTTCTTCTTCTTCTTCTTCTTCTTCTTCTTCTTCTTTTCTACTGGTGCTGCTGCTGCTCTGTATCTACTACTAAGGCATAGGACCTCGTCCGACTCAAGCCAAGCCGTTCTATATTTTCCTATCTCCTGCAGCCTAAATGATCTGCGGAGACTTAAGTAATGAAAATGGATAATAGTGAGCAAGTGGAACAGAGTTGAATGTTACCCAACAACACACCATGATTGCTATGATCAATGATTGCTTAATATTTGAAAGATAAAGGAGCAGAAGGATATAAGATCAAAACATCTTAAATTACTAGCAATTGTGAATCATTTAATTACTACAAATTTAGATAAGGTAAAGGTTAAGCAAAGGACATTTTCACAAGTCATGAATATGATGGTATCCCTATGTATATGCTGATCGGCATTCGATAGATGAAGTAATCAATAACACGCCGGCCGCCTTTGTTTTCTGGAGCATTATCTGGCACCCATTTTAGGTTTGGTGAACCTTTGGAACAGGCCAATTTTATTTTAATTCGTCGCCTCCCTGGAGATTCGAACTTGACTACCAGGTCGGCAAGGTTAAAACTGGAATGAATTCCAAAATGATTAGTAATATAATTCGGCAAAATAATAAATTAGTACGGCAAAGTATACGATAATATAGAATGAATCAATGACTGACCTTGCCGTCTTGACAGACCATAGTTTGTTACATTGTGGATTTGTAAAAAGGCATATTAACTGTAACCCGTGGCGGGACCAGGAAAGGAGTTGTACCTCTCTGTAACACAAGCCTGGGCAGAATTGTAGAGACCATATGTTGCCATTGTAGCATGATGTCTCTATCGGCGTGCTTAGTTTTCTCCTTTAGTAAATGCCGTTGTTGCACACAATGAACAGCTAATGTTAGAATTACATTGTAAGAAGACACAGAGTATGGTCGTCAATAAGAAGAATGAAATACCACACTGTAATGAGAATATTCTTAAGCAAATGAATCGGTACAATTATCTCTGAACAGTCATAACATCTGAACGGAGATGCCTTGGAGTGATCTGAACAAGAATCGCCGTAGCGAAGCTAGCCTTTTGCAAGAAGAAACACATATTGACCAATGAAAAGATGTCATCTGCAACGAGAAAAAGAGTGTTGAAGTGCTACATAGAATCTGTACTTCTGTATGGATGTGGAAACGTGGACAATGAGCAGACAAGCTGAAAAACATCTGATGGCTGTGGAAATGTGGTTTCTGGGGAAAATGCAAAGAATACCATGGACAGGCAGAAAATCCAATGACCAATTCCTAAAAGAAAATAATGAAAACCGTAAATTGATTGGAGAAATTCGACGTAGACAGTTACAATCTTTTGGACACGTTATGACAAGAAATAAATGGAGAAGATGGTGACAACTAGCAAGATTGAGTGGAAAAGAACAAGGGAAAAGCAGAGAAGAAAATACGTGGTATGGTCGAGACAAGAACACAAAGCTGATCCACGAATCTGTTTATGATGTGAGATGGCGAAACATGATCGCCCACGCTTATCCGCATGTCTCATGAGATGATGATGAGCTTTCTCCAGAGGAAAGGTACCACCAATACATCTGGAACAAGACAAACTGCCGAAGCTGCCGAATCAGCAAAGGGTACTTCAATTTTAATTCACCGCAACAGACGTCACGAGGCTATATTTAGCTTTAGCAGCTATATATAGCGTAGTTAGCAGCTATATATATCACTGGCGGCGGATCTCCTTTCAATTAAAGTTTTTTTCAGTGCGTGTCATGGCGCGAAAAAGGAGCGACGAACGGTAACACAGTGTGTGTAGTACATTTTTACGTTGGCTTTCTGCAGTCATGAATTTTATTGAACTGACACCGCCGCAACACTAGTCTGCAGAATATGATTGTCAACTCATGCATACAGCAGTATCATCCAGCAATGGGCCCTTTTCAGGGCCACTAGAAGAATGCCATAATGGAACGGGCTCTTTTCAGGGTCACAAATTAGCACACAATAACAGCCCCTATATGTGCACAAGAGTATACAACCACTGAAATATTCAGGTCAACTCACACACATAACTAAACCATTTGCTGCACATCGACAACGTTATTCCGTGGGTCACAAATTAGCACACAATAACAGCCCCTAAGTGTGCACAAGAGTATACAACCACTGAAATATTCAGGTCAACTCACACACATAACTAAACCATTTGCTGCACACCGACAACGATATTCCGGTCAAGGTCATGCACACCGAGATACAGCGCAAATAAGGGGACTCCAGGATATGACGTGTGCCCTGGAATTCCCTTTGTTTGAGGTGAATTAAAATTGAAGTACCCAGCACAGTAATATGTGCATGCTAATTTCATGCAATATATAAGAAGCAATAAACCAGTTGAGTTACTCACGCTTATAGTTATAGCTGTTCACGCTTGCCAAGAAAGCAAAAACCAGTAGAACAATCACAACCTTCATTTTGATGTAGTCTCAAGCGATGGCCAATTCAGATAGATGTCATAGATTAGAGAGTCCCGTATTTATAGTCCTCATATTTGCAGATTTAGACGTACATTACCTTATTTTGATCTGAGTTTTAAGCAGGTGATATTTGAATCGATAATAAATATACGAACAGTTGTTACCTGATGATAAAAAGTAATGTCGATAATAACTAGAAGCATGTCACATGATTATCTACGTAGAAGATCATATTTCCTCTACGTGTATATCTTACAGCTTAGACATTATTTCTGTATATTCTGTTTTGTGTGTGGATGGGGGTTGAGGGATATTAACATTTATACTTTTAAAAAAACTACGACCAATGAAAAATGATCATTTCTCAATCTGCTCATGTAAACAAAAGATACTGGGTTTCCATGTAGAAGTGTTTACTCAGCCTGTCTTGCGCTCCGAATGTCATTGATTCGATTGTGGGCTATGTGATTCTATTAGCAAGTTTTCACGGAGATTCGTGGGAGTCGTCGCTGCAGCTACGAAGTTTTTGTTTAGTGCGACGCTTTCGGCGGTCTGCCCTGCTTTATGGGATAAAATTAAGTCGATTCTATGGCTTTATAAACCTCTAAACCTATTTTAAACAATAGCGCATCCTGCAATATGCCTAGAGGCGCACTTGGGTATATGGCTCCAGCCCAGATTTGTATAGACCAGCGGCACCTGTTGGGTGATGTGATCAATATAACGCCTGCCGCCTTTACTTCCAAGAACATTCCCTGATACACATTTTCAGCCTAAATAAGTGGGAGGAAACCGCCTCTCGATGGAGATTGCAATACGTGACACTAGACTAGGCGGGTTTCAGCTTGTGCTCTTAATAAAGTAGCAGACCCTTTGTCACATGCATTGTGGCTTATCGGGAATATGGTGCTATGGCTATATTTTTAAACAATCGAAACCCGAAGGGTGATAATCTGAATATCATATCTACCATCTTTTACTTCCCAAGATATTTTCTGGCACCTATTTTATGTCGGGTTATCATTGCAGTCCAAGTCAATATTCAAAATCAGCTTCGATGCCATTTCAACTCAAAGACCACTGGGCTGGCAAGCAAGCTTCCTAGTCACTACACCACCGAGCTCCAAACGTCTGCTGTAGCGATTGATAACTCTCGTACAAATCCGAGGTTTTTGTATTACACACGTATATACCTTGTATCTGGCCTAGAATCATCATATTGTGGGAATTATACTGCCACGTGAGACCTACAACATTTTTATCTTTGTTAATGGTTTAAGCCGGTCTCCGTAGCGATGGCTTTATGTACGCAGTTCGTAATCCCGCTTACCCGCGTTCGAAACACAGATGAACGCGATTTGACAGCAGACCGCTGAGTTTTAACGAATTGGTATGGGAGCCGGTCGTTCAGAAAGCAATGGCAAACTACTGAACGTAAACTTCTCAAGACATCAACTACAGTAGTAAACTGCTGTTGTTGGCAGAGATGTCATGGAAAGAATATGCAAAACAATATGGTTTAATATGAGACATGCAGATCTCTAAGGCAGGGATAGATCCAAGGAACAACATCGAGCGGACATGCAAGGGTATTTAAGCTTAGACCTTAGCTGAGAAGGAGAGAATGATTTAACACAGAAGACGCTGGAGTGTGATATTATTTTAAAAAACTTCAATACCAGCCTTAAGGCTGACCAGCCTGATGATGACGATAACAAAACTACACCATGCTTGCATAATAGGTCATTTACAGAGACTGAACCTAAGAGTTTAGTCAGGCTTCCAACTAAGGCTTCGGATTTAATCCATGCAGTGGACAAAACTGACAGAGTTTCGTTCCTCTTTTTATTAGATCATTCAGACGCTGTGGAAAATGAAGTCGCTGATAGGCTACCTGAACTCTCAGTATATTAGTTGGTCAAATAATGAACTGAGCCGTCATCAAGAATGCGTGTAGAGAGTTGAACAAAGTTGGTCCCCAACATGGAGGATAGGCAATTGAACGATTATAGCCTCTGGAGGTTTTATGCTCGTGGCTACGGTTTGCATTACTCATTTTCCTCATTTTGGACTGGTAGATCATGGTTCCGTTGCCTCGCTACTGGGTTGAGTGTGTGGAGCGACTCAATGGGTACGACCCGTTGCCGTGAAGTTGGAACCGCGACTAATGACTAATGAGTGAGGCGAACAATTTCACATGATGAATCAGCACCAATAGTTGAATGTTAGCGTTCATCCTGAAGCTCTTTGTGACCAGGACGTAAGAACACACCAGGCGTATTAGACTGTTCAACTTCCCGTCTATCAACATCAGACCGGTATAATAATGTAATGTTATGGATTCATTTCGGAAGGAAGCGGAGAAACTATTGACCTTTTCAAAGTGCAATGATGATAATGGCAACTTGTCAACGTCCTAAAGACCTAGGGAAATGAAACTCGGGTTCAGACAGGCAACAAACTCCATTTTGATACTTTCTGATATAATTTATTAACAGTAATCTGGCGAAGAATGGATTTCGCAGCCAGTTACGATATTTACATTATCACAGGAGTTCATAACAAAGCAATCATACACATAACCATCACAGCAAAACTCTATCAACCATCTTATAATCAACAATCCTTAAATACACTTGGTTTCTATCTATCAAGTCCCCCTTAAGCTAACACCCTCCTTCGTGGTCGGAGTCCAGTCGTCGTCTCCCTTCGACGTGTGTCGGGCGGACACGGGGTTAACTCTCTTCGAGCTTCTCGTGGAACAGGTCCTGGCACGCTGTAGGCGGGTTCCACCTGTGTCCACGGAGCTGTAGGCAAACTGATCCATCATTCTCGAAGGCTCTAGATTGTTCGAGTATTCGAGTGGTTCTGATGACTTCCCTTATATTTGGGTTATATCCCTTCTATAAATCCCTTCTAACTTTAAGTCCGTACCTACTCCATGTGAGACTGTGACAGGGTTCCCCTCCCCGCCGTTCTTGTGGGTTAGTATATGCTAATTAGTCTGTACTAATTCTGTCATAGGATCACATGAAGTTGGTGGTTGTAGTTTCGTGGATGGGAACTTAGCAATCTATATACTTGCACTACTAACTCATGTATTTCCCCGTACAACAATTCAGGGTGATTGCTGAAGAGCTCCTATCTCTTCCATATTCCTAAACATGCTTATCCGACCGAAGTTCCCTGACGCTTACAGTTGTATTTGCAACCGCGCCCTTCTCAAGTATCCATATGATACCAGGATATTGAACTCTGTATTAGAGAGTTTCAACAAGACGAATTGTCTTGGCTTATTTAAGAATACCTGCAATTCTTGTCCTGAATGTGTATTTTGATACATTTTTACTTCCGTATGTTTTATAGTGCCCAATATATATATTTACTCTTGTTTTCTCCCAAGTAACTACTTATGTTCTTGTTTGCCTGTTAGTGTATTTATTTCCTCTTTACTTGTTGTAATAAAGTGTATGTGATTTACTTGTTAGTGTTTAGTTTTGTGAATGTATGTTTTACCTAATGTGTAAAGTGTGTGTTGCGTGTGTGTATGTGGTGTGTAGTATACTTCTAAGCGTCACGAGTTGGAATATCCTTTATCATGAATTACGCCATTTGTGTAACGCATGAACAGGGCATTCAAACAGTGATTCTTAGAATAAACCTATTCTATTTAATACTAAAATTGAGACAAGTGTTACATTTTACATCAAAACGCAGACAAATTAAAATGAATACTTTTTGCGTACAATTTGTCCGCTCAGTATATCGCTCTGACATATGCTTGGGTCATTGACAGTAAGGTGAGTGACCTGGCTACGAGAAAAACAATCAACCCTGAGAAATAATGGGGCGGGTGTGAGTGGAAGACCCCAGGGTGGATGGGGAGAAAGACAGTTTTAGGCTGGGGTGTAATGTTGTTGGGAGCCCAGGGAGGGGCTACACAGCAGGGTTAAAAGACAGTGGAAAACTTTGACTAGGCAGTGGAAGCTGAGACCGACTGAGGTTCGGTTCGTGTGAAGTCAAGGGACTTCAGGGAGTTGATGTTTTAGCGCCGAGCTGATCGGTGGGCTAATACGTGGGAGTTTAGACTGACTGCGGTCAGATCTTTTGTTGTGTTGTTCTCCCAGTGGTGAATACAGGCTTGAAACCCAGTGGGGGTTGGATAGTTAATGGAGGCCTGAACCCAGAGTGGGTTTATAGTTAGGGGAGACTAGACCCAGTGTGTGGGTTGTGATGTGTGAGGTCCAGCTGTGGATAGTAGCTGGATTACCTGTCGTGTGGATTGATATGAAGCAGGCCGTGAGAAGACAGTGATGTGTACGTGTTAAATTGTGAGGAGGATATTTATATTCTATGGATTATATTGTTTCTGGATATAGAGTTGTGGTCCGTTTGTACGTGTTCTTTCTGTATTAAAGGATTATGTGCGCCAACTCAATCTTGTTTAATGACTGATGGATGTGTATTACTGGGGTGAGTTGCATTGTGAGACAGTTAGATAGCTCAATTGACACACCAGGAGCATCGTTACCTAGACAACGACCATCTCACGCACTTATCATAAGAACATCGTGAGATATCTGTGGGCTCTCCGGTCAAGGACGACGGGGATATACTGAGATATCTGAGAGCTCGTCCGATCAAGAAACCCATTGCATTATAGACATTGTTGTCATTCTGTTTATCTGTGAACGCTGTCGATTAGAGAGAATACGAGATAAGAGACATTAGTCGGATGCCCAGTTACAACGACAATTATGGCACAAGGAATAAACACCATTTTCAGTAGTCGGTCAATGCCAAAAGTGTTCGAGAGGTAATACACAGTTCACGTAACGTTCACGACAGGTAAATTTGATACCAGGCAGGATTGCTGAAGCAAGCAGACAGTTCATAAAAAGGACAACATCAAAAACAGCGCGCGTTGAGAAAAACAGCGGCACAGAAAAGTCGGTGCCAAGATACTAGCTGGACGATACCCTGACAGGTGTGGGTGGGTGTGACAGGACAGGATGTAAGACAGTGAGCAATTTCGTCGCCAAGTCCTGTGCGTGGTGAGACATTTTGTGTGTGTGTGTGTGCTGAGGCAACGCACTGTGTTGGTCGCGAGTCGACAGGTGAAGAATTTCACCACAGCTAACACGACGGGGGAGGACGGTGGAAATTGTGAGTTTCCACGGACAAATCGGGTCAGCGCTGTTTACGAGGACAGGTGACCGAAGGGGATAGTAACGGTACCCCTACCACAGCCGGGTTGGGGCTGAGAAGGTTGTGTGGAAACTGTGTTTACTAAGGATTTTTCACTGAAGGTGATAAAGAGAAATTGAGGTGACATTGCGAGTCGTGGGTGGATGGAGTGAAGCACTCAGGGAATTTCCACGGCCTATTGTGGTCAAGATGATTCATTGTGAATGAACAAAACAAAGTGTTTTGTGTGAAAACCAGACTTTATGTTCGCCTTTGTTAAAATCCCTTTGTGATCATTACTCTGTAATCAGCAAACATTTTGACAACGAAGGATGACGTGGCAGCTCCGCGAGCATGGTTGCATACAGTTGTCAAACGAACTTACGATAAAGAGCTAAGACGCTGGACATTTTCTGCCATTTTCTTTTTGTTGCTGAACTTTGCCTTGAAACGCGAATCTTGTCGGGTAACGGAAATCCATAACATTTATGATACAGCAAAGCGCCATCTCCACAACGAAGGTATAAAGACGTTTGGATTATTACTTTGTTCGCACCGCGTCCAGGGGAAAGTAACAACATATCAAAAGACCAGTTTGGATAACTACTATAACCTTCAATCTTTTGTCGCCAGTTGGAACTTGTGATCACCACATGAATTCAGTAACCACGAAACAAATCAATGGGTCGTTTTGAAATTTGACGTCGTATACATTTCGGAATTTTAACCAACAGACACTTCCAGCCTATTGTGAAAAACTATTAACAGCAAAATAAGAACTTTTGGCGACGGATTAATAAGTACATATTTATCGGCCAACCATCTGGACATTTGTTTTCTCTCACCGTTTTAACTGTCGTTATCGTTTGTCTACTTATATATATATATATATATATATATATATATATATATATATATATATATATATATATATATATATATATATATATATATATATATATATATATATATATATATATTATTACATGTAGTTGTTGGATAGGCACTTTTTGCAATCTCTATCTAAATCGGGATAGGCGTGGCAGAACGTGGTTCTTTCTGGTGCTTACGATATTTTTGTATGGAAAATGAGTTAGCGTGTCGTGCAGTGGCATTGGAGTCCTAACCAATATCTAGAGCCGAGTTGTCTGACGTCAGATTTGTGTATATTTTGATGCTATAATTTTATTTTTTTTCTCTTTCTTTCTTTTCGTTATATTTACATATGATATTTGTTGTGTTCGGATATATGTTATTATTGTGATCTTTCGTCATTTCTACTGTCTAGTGGTCTTTGTCAGTTTATATATTACGCGCACTGTGGGTGTCCCTACACAAGCTTGTGAATGTTACTGTGGTTTATTTCTGTGTGATCACCGTCTCCGTGTACTTGGCTTGTGAGTCTAGCGTTTTATAGAAAACACTTAGTGTGGATCATCCATTCGTTTGTATATGTATTTATATGTATGTTTAACAATATTTCCAGAAATGTTATACAACTATTTGTTATAGATATATGCGAGGGAGTATAGGTGATATTTCCCCTCACTACCTAGTGCTTATAGAGTGACTGGGTGAGTACAGAGTGATATTTTAGCACTACGAATTTACGTACACAGGGAGTGGTGGTGTACTTAGGGAGGGCACACAAAGACTAGTAGCAGAGTCTTTACATTTATAATTGGCTGACAGACAGCAACGTGTCCACAAGTACAAGATGCCTACTTTAATGGAATATATTGAAGCAGGTGAACGGTTAGGCCTGAAGGGTAAAGAGTTACAGGAGTTTGCAGAAGCAAAATTGAAAGAAGTTCAGCACTGGGAAAGAGAGGAGAGGCATAATGAACGCGAGGCAAAACGCCTACAGGAAGAAAAGTTAGCTGAAGCCAAGCGTCTACAGGAAGAGAAAGAGACACAAATGCAACTAGAACTTGAAAAGCTAAAACAAACAAGTGCGATGGAAATCGAGAAAGAGAAGAATTAAGATGGAAGCGGAAATTGCACGCAGAAAACTAAAACTATCTTCGAAGGGTCAAAGTGAGGAAAGCAGAAGACCCTCACAGTCATCACAACGATTGAAATTGCCATACTTTACGGACCGAGACAACTTGGAATCTTATTTATCGAGATTCGAAGCATCAGTGAAAGTGTTAGGCATCCCAGAAGGCGAGTATGCGATTAGACTGGGCGAGTATTTAACGGGTAAGGCCCTAGATAAAATGTTTAATTTACCTGTGGAAGAAAGAAACAACTATATTATTCTGCGCCAACGTTTGCTTACAAAGTTCCAACTAACTGAGCATGGATATAGAACAAAGTTTAGACAGTTAGGACCAGAGACAAATCAAGATTTCACAGATTTTGTTAACACAGTAAAGAATACATTTAACAAATGGATGGAGCTTGCAGAGGTAGGAAAAGATTTTAATAAATTAGTGGATTTAATGTTAAGAGACAAGGTAGTATCTGCATGCAATAAAACTTAGTAGCTTTCTTTGAGGAACGTAAGCCAAAGGACATAGACACAATGTCACAGTTAAGGCAAAACTACATGACTGCACATCCAAACAGTTCTATTGGTAGACTAATGAGTGAGGAAATAGTCTGTGCAGCGTACACTAAACAGGACCAGAATCCAGTTATTAGACCAAGGGCGAAAAGTGTGGATTCAACACATAGATATGAACAACAAGAACCTCAAGAGAATGCTTTTCGAGGAAACAATGTTGGTAGAGTAGGACGTTACCCATACAAAAGGGGGAATTTCCAGAGACGTCCAAATAGTTATGCCGGATGTTGGAATTGTGGGAGCTGGAGACACAAGGCAGCACAGTGTGACGGGCAACCAGCCAGTGGGCCAACAAGTAATAGGAAGAAGGACATTATTTGCTTCAAATGTGGCGGGACAGGGCATGTTAGCCATGAGTGTATGATGGGAAAAACAGAGCACTCTAATGCAGCACAAGTAATTGAGACGCTGAACAATGAGAATTGTAGTGGATGCAAACCTTTGTTTGAAAAAGACGGTCAGCCAGTCTTAATATGTGGTCATACAGTGAAAGCAGGATCAGCAGTGCATGAAGGAGGAAGTCTGAAGATGCACCATGGATTTGTTAATGATAGGCCAGCGTTAACAATTAGGGATTCCGGATGTACGTCCATCGGAGTTAGAAAGAGTTTAGTGCATCCCTCGGATTATACAGGGAAAAAGATTAGATCCATAACATTTAATGGGACAGTAGAATTCTACCCATTAGCCGTGATAACAGTGAAAACACCATATATCACAGGAAGAGTGACAGCGTGTGTTCTGGACGCACCAGTGGCGGATTTGATCATAGGAAATGTAGCAGGAGTTAAAGATTGTACAGAAGAAGAAGTAGTTTATTGGGACCAGATACATAGTGTAAGTAGTAACGGGGTAGTTACAAAAGAAAACCTAAATTAGAGAGTATAGCTGAAGAAAAAGTGGCACTTGAAGTAGACACAGAGGACAACGATAGGACAGCTGAGCAGGTGAGAATGGATCTCAAATATAGCTGTAGGGAATCCCAGAGACAAGATACTACTCTCGACAAATGTTTCCAAGGGTGTAGTAAAGTGAGACATAGACAATCAAAGAAGGGTAGATGGTGCTTCGAAAGGAAGAACAATGGTCTCACTCGCAGGTTTTCAGATGGCGGAACTGCATGTGGGCAAGTAGTATTACCCGTTAGCACTATAGAGACCGATATACTAGAACAGCTCAGGATAGGGCATGTGCAGGGCACATAGGAGTAAGGCGGAAGCAGCATAGAGCAGGATGCCAGGTATATTGGCCAGGATTTAATAAAGAGGTCAGACTAAACAGAGACTCCAGTGTAACAGTACAATATGCAGATAGCAATGTTAACGCAGTTCAAAAGAGTGTTAACGACATCACTGAACCAGGATTAGCAAACAGATGTGTTAAAGATATAGGAAACATGAGGCATGGGTATATGAAGGGTAGACACAGCATCGACAGGAATCATAGGTGGAGGTTTGAGGCAAGAAAAGAACCACCTGATATAGGGTCGGTACACAAATAGCTTGTGTCTTTTTGAGGATGTTAATAGACCTGCAGATACACAGATATGATGTTTCCTATGATGTATTATTATTATGTGATGTATTAGTTCATGCATTGGTACACAAGATAGAAAGTTGGTTGTATTGATGTGTGGGGAATATGGGAGTGTACTATGAGCATTTGATGTATTATTTAGTGTGGTAGCTAGAGTAAGTTGGATTTATACTTACGACTACCCAGGCAATATGTCTGGGTCACATATTTGATAAGTATTAGTCTCCCAACATTTGAAAACGATGTTTTCTTTTAAGGGGGGGGGGGGGGATAATGACATATGCCTGGGTCATTGACAGTAAGGTGAGTGACCTGGCTACGAGAAAAACAATCAACCCTGAGAAATAATGGGGCGGGTGTGAGTGGAAGACCCCAGGGTGGATGGGGAGAAAGACAGTTTTAGGCTGGGGTGTAATGTTGTTGGGAGCCCAGGGAGGGGCTACACAGCAGGGTTAAAAGACAGTGGAAAACTTTGACTAGGCAGTGGAAGCTGAGACCGACTGAGGTTCGGTTCGTGTGAAGTCAAGGGACTTCAGGGAGTTGATGTTTTAGCGCCGAGCAGATCGGTGGGCTAACACGTGGGAGTTTAGACTGACTGCGGTCAGATCTTTGTTGTGTTGTTCTCCCAGTGGTGAATACAGGCTTGAAACCCGAGTGGGGGTTGGATAGTTAATGGAGGCCTGACCCAGGGTGGGTTTATAGTTAGGGGAGACTAGACCCAGTGTGTGGGTTGTGATGTGTGAGGTCCAGCTGTGGATAGTAGCTGGATTACCTGTCGTGTGGATTGATATGAAGCAGGCCGTGAGAAGACAGTGATGTGTACGTGTTAAATTGTGAGGAGGATATTTATATTCTATGGATTATATTGTTTCTGGATATAGAGTTGTGGTCCGTTTGTACGTGTTCTTTCGGTATTAAAGGATTATGTGCGCCAACTCAATCTTGTTCAATGACTGATGGATGTGTATTACTGGGGTGAGTTGCATTGTGAGACAGTTAGATAGCTCAATTGACACACCAGGAGCATCGTTACCTAGACAACGACCATCTCACGCACTTATCATAAAGAACATCGCGAGAGCTCTCTCATTTAATTCATTTACTCTCTGATTCGTACACCTTTCATTCAACATAGTATTTTGTTAAAATATACAAATTAAGTTGAGGTAAATGTTGTCGCCCTTAGAAAAAAAGAAAAACTTAGGCGATATCTTATATTTAAAGCGCCAAGTACTATTTGTACTGGTGATAACAAATGGTTTATAAGTTAAATTGAAACAGTTTTTAGGAAGAAAATTTTAAACATGAATGAAATGTTTATGACATATTATGATAGAAAATGAAAAATTGACATGTTCACATATTTCATGTATATAGTAATGCAACAATGTAATATATATTTAACTAATAACATTAAATTAATTAAATCCATCGACGATCCGTGTGTTGTCGTTCTTTGTCCGTGTGTTTTTCAAATAATGTTACAGTTCATAGGTAATGTATTGGTGTCACATTTCCGTGTTGTTGTCTCTCATATGTCGTAATAGTCATAATATATCGTTGCGGTTATGTACGATGTTCTGTTCCGTTAGTTGGCGAAGTCCATTGAATTCACTCGTACGCAAAGTTCTTAATATGCACATGGTAACTTTATGTTCTGTGGTTGATGAAATAACTTCACAAGTCTTAATATGCACAGTTCGGATTGTTTCTGCTGCACTGCTAATTGCCAATGTGGCGTAATACAACTTAGTGGGTCTAAAATTTTGAGTTATCTAACGTTTCATGTTTGTAATAGCTTTTTTTGTTGTTTGTCCATCAAGAATGATGATGACCATTCATTTCATCCAGTGGGGTTGAAGGTATGGAGCCGTGGGTTCTAAGATGGCTGATAAGGCCTATTTTGGCTCGAAATGTTCTTTGACAATGTGGGCAAGGAATGCTTGACGTTTCTGGAGGAGGATTTGCTGCAGTAGTTTTTCTGTCCTGCCTTTTCTTCACAGCTCTTGCAGTCCTGGTTGCCTCACATATGACTGCACCCTTGCGTAATGATGCACGCCACGAATTTCGGTCTCTGGCTGCAGCCTCCCAGGTGTCATGATGAATTCCAAAAGCCTTCAGTGAAATTTTCAGAGTGTCTTTAAAGCGTTTCCTCTGGCCACCTTGGGAGCGTTTACCACAACGCAGTTCGCTGTAAAAAATTCGTTTAGGGAGCCTGTGATCTGGCATGTGAGTCAAGTGACCAGCCCAGGGAATCTGATTCTTCATCAGTAGAGTGTGGATACTGGGCATGGATGCTCTTTCTAGGAGTTCAGTGTCTGAAATCTTGTCTTGCCATTTAATCTTCAGTAGCTTCCTTAGGCAGACTGTGTGGAAGTGGTTTAATTTCCTAGCGTGTCGCTGATAAACAGTCCAGGTTTCACAAGCATATAGCAGTGTGGATAATACAACTGCTTTGTAGACTTTTAGCTTTGTTTGCAGGCTTATTCCAGTTCTGTCCCATACATTCTTGTACAGTCTGCCAAAGGCCGCACTGGCCTTGGAGATTCTTGCATTCACTTCGTCATCAATTGTGGCAGCTTGTGACACAGTGCTGCCAAGATAGGTGAATTTGTCCACAACACTTAGTCTATGATCATTCACTTTGATATTCGGCACAGTGTGATTATTCCCTGGAGCTGGCTGGTACATAACTACAGTCTTCTCCAAGTTGATATTGAGCCCAAAGTTGGCACAGGCATGTGAGAAAGCTGAAACATTATGTTGCATGTCCGCCTCTGAGTTGGCGTACAGAGCGCAATCATCAGCAAACAGGAGCTCTCTGACGGTGTCGCTGTTAATTTTGGTTTTATGTTTCAGCCTTCTGAGATTGAATAACTTTCCATCCATACGGTAGTGTATGTCTATTCCAATGTCGTCGTTCTCGAAGGCATTCATCAGCATGGCTGAAAACATGAGGCTGAACAGTGTTGGTGCCAGGACACATCCTTGCTTCACTCCATTGGTGACAGGAAAGGGTTCAGACAGTTCGCCATTTTCCTGTACTCTTGCCTGCATGCCATCATGAAATAGCCGCACTATTTGGACAAACTTTCGTGGACAGCCATATTTTGCCATAATCTTCCACAGTCCTTCTCTGCTGACTGTGTCAAAAGCCTTGGTAAGGTCAATGAAAGTGGAGAACATTTCGCAGTTCTGTTCCTGACATTTCTCTTGCAGCTGCCTTGCAGCGAAAATCATGTCAACAGTTCCACGTTCTTTTCTGAAGCCACACTGACTCTCAGGAAGAAGACCTTGATCGAGATGGGCTGTGAGGCGATTGAGAAGAATTCTGGCGAGTATCTTCCCTGCAATTGAAAGCAAGGAGATGCCTCGGTGGTTGTCACAGGATTGGCGGTTTCCTTTACGTTTGTAAAGGTGGACTATTGACGCGTCCTTGAAATCTTGTGGCATGGTCTCGTTCACCCATATGTTTGTAAAGACTTGGTGAAGCTGCTCTGTTAGGACCGGCCCACCTGCCTTGTATATCTCTGCTGGGATGGAGTCCGGACCAGGTGCCTTGCCTCTGGAGAGTTGCTGGATGGCTTTGTTTACTTCCACTATGGTTGGCAGGTCATCAAGTGTCTCATTGGTAGGAACTTGAGGAAGGCAGTTGATGGTTTCATCATCGAAGAAGGAAGTTGCATTTAAGATGTTGCTGAAATGCTCTGCCCAGCGTTGAAGGATTTCTTTCTTATCGGTGATCAATGTTCCCCCATCTGCACTGAGGAGGGGAACTACGCCTGGTGATGTAGGACCATAGACCGCTTTCAGTGAGTCGTAGAAGTTTTTCATATCATGTCTGTCAGCAAAGCCCTGAATTTCATCAAGTAATTTGTAATAGCTATAAGTAGCGTTTTGAATAGGCTGTCGACATTTCTGCAGTTCTACAGTAAGTGTAGAGGTACACTGAATTTTATGCAAGAGAATAAAATATCACAGCTTATCATATGGCAACTAATCAACGTAAATAGTGTCAATCTGCTGGTGCATTGGGTAATCTTGATAGAAAATCGGCAATTAAGTTATCTGTGCCTTTAATCTGGTTTTACTGGTTTTACTTAAACTATTTTAGGGAAACCTCTCTAGGAGGTTGCTGTCTTTTGGTTTTGTATAGAACGTTAACTTAAAAGATTAAATCTATTTAGTAAGTAAAACAAAATAAAAAGCAATTTTGCAAGCCTTGGGGAGTGCTTCGCTAATGGTTCCAGACCTGTATTTTTATAAGACCTACTGGCACTCGAGGGTTATGTGATCAAGGTCATTTACTTTCCAGGACACTGTCTGGTACCTATTTTATTCTTGGTCGATTTGAGCGTCCAGGAAAATTTTTAAAATAAAACTGGACGGATATTCGAACCCATGACCACAGGCGCGTCAGGCAAGGATGCTAAATGCGGGTTACGCAGTAACTGTTGAGATTGGAGGTCATGTCGTTCTTTGCTTATGACGAATTTCAAAATTTGATAGGCTGTGCTATGCATGTAGTTGTTATTAGCAGGTTGCCTGATGGTGCAAATGATCCCGGTGAACAAATTGTGATCGTTAATTGTCTGAGACCATTTAATATCTCGGATTCGTTATGTATACAGACAGAAGTCCCGAAAATAAATCACAATCTGACAGGAACGGCTATGATAAGACTGTATGCAATACTGAAGAGCTATGGAATCAACCTTCCTAAGGAAATAGACTACAAACCTCAGATGGTATCTGTAATCTTATATGTGACTGATGCTGGACACGTATTATAGATTTATCTCATCTCATCAGATCTTGTTCCTCTTGTACCTTGCGGTGTCAATGTGAAGCATAAACAGCGGGAGAGTGCCCGTATATGGGCTTCACGTATCTAAATTTCCATGGACTCGTATCACTGTAATTACCTCTGCCCATGGTTTACATGGCCGTCCTCTTCTTCTGCTTCCATTTAGTCTAGTACATGATTGCTTGTTGTGGTATACCTGTAGTTGTTAATATAATTACATGGCCACACCATTTAACTTGCTGTCTTCTGATACATTCTAGCGCTGCTATAATCACCACTTTAGTCCTGATGTCTTCATTTCTGATTTTCTCTTTTCTTGATGCGGAAAGTATTTATGTTTCTTAATTTCTCTACGAGCAATTTGAAATAATCTTTGCCGGCTTGCTAGGCCTGTTGCAGGTTTAGGACAGAAAATTCTGAACCAAGGGGAGTCCAGAACATTCCACAAAGTGCACCAAATCCGTGGCACTAGCGAAAATCAACTCGTATCTACCGGACCACATTTGCTATTTTATTTGGGGACTGAGGGATGGGTAGATTTTCTCACTTTGTAAACGATATTCATATGTTTAGCGTACACTTTTCCACGTGAGGTTAACGATGGTTTTGTAAGTTGAACACCGTACATGAATTTCTCCAATGGACTTAACCAATCCCCCTCGTCATTTTGATAAAGACAGAGAAAATGCATATGGGCACAGCCAAGGGCCAATTCGAATCTCATTGGGGCGGATTTTTAATATTAGACTGAGCTCTAAAGTCGACACAGCCTAACATGGATACAAGGAAATGTCTTGGAAAGTAAAGGCGAACAGCAGGATACCGACTATATCACCCACTGAGTGTCGATTGGTCTTTAACAGATTCAGTGCCAAACAAAATGTAGGTTTTGACTTAATACAAATGGATGCTGGATATTGGAAATAAGAGTATGTCACAGTTATAGTATGACTTACAGGTTGTTAATATGGTAACAGACATGTTCTATTTATAATATATTAAAGGGAGTTGCATGGGGAAATCTATTGCATATAAGCCCTTGGCATATACGGGCTGTGGCTTAAGATGATTAATCATCCCATAGAACTTAAACAGTTAAAAATATGGGTCTAGCGCTATATGCTCCAATGCGCCTTAAGAAGTTTGAAAGAGTCCGTACTTTTACTTTGCATGGAATACAAGCGGGAAAGCGGCTGTAACAGAAATCATAGGCTGTTCACATTAGTTAATTAAGCCCTATGTCACAGCGAGTGCTCAATATGAAAATAGCCATAAGAAACCACGTGTATTATTTCCCTAATATGTACATCCTGTATAATATTAATAAATTAACAGATGTTTTTAGAATGGTGTGGTTAGACGTAATAAATGCAACCACACATGACACGCTGACTTGTACAGAAGAAGTATAGTCTTACCCCATGCTATGTAGTTTGTGACAGTAAGCACTAAAGATTCATCAAGCTATGACATTGTCACATTTACTCTTTTCGCTGAAAATATGGAGCAGCAGAGGAATTTGAATATACGTGTTAACGAAAATTACTAAATATTGATTGGATGGACAAGAGCAAAAAAAAAATAATCTGTTCAATGTGAACTCAGATTCCAAAATGATTGGTAATAAAGATAAATGGATTTAAGGGAAATGCAATATATAAAGGCCGTCACGAATGTCTGGAAAAGATAATTATAGAGGGAAGCGAAACGGGGAAGGGAAGAAGAAGAGACAACATCACAGATGTATAGCAAAATTGAATGAAAATATTTGGCGTATAAAAGATTTAGCGATACCGTTAAATTTGTTTAAATAAAACTAAGTGTGAATCAGAATACTTGCAGTATGAAAGAATTGTTATTGAAAGATTTTAGTATGTATGTGAGCAAATGATTACTCCACAATCATTATTAACATGTAATATGTAGGTAATATACATCATACAGACATGACTGAGACACACAAACAGATGGGATTCTCATATACATCATACAGAAATGATTGAGACCCACAAACAGATGGGATTCTCAAATACATCATACAGAAATGATTGAGACCCACAAACAGATGGGATTCTCAAATACATCATACAGACATGACTGAGACACACAAACAGATGGGATTCTCAAATACATCATACAGACATGACTGAGACACACAAACAGATGGGATTCTCAAATACATCATACAGACATGACTGAGACACACAAACAGATGGGATTCTCAAATACATCATACAGAAATGATTGAGACACACCTTGGTTCCCCGGGTAATATTCTCGATTACTCTAGATCAATGGTTCTCAGCCGGTGGGGGGGGGGGGGGGGGAATTTTAGAGTTTCCGGGGGGATGAAGATTATATCAAGATAGCGTTAATGCAAGAACCGATTACGTGATATTGGTTTTCCCTTCATACTTTACGGTTCTGTACGTCTCACCCCTTCTAAAATTCATTTTATAAAGTAAGTAGACCCACAAATCACGTTTTATGTGGACGTCTAGACTTGTTTTGGTTTGTGCTTCCATTATTACGTATACTGTGTAGGGGCAGGAGCGGGGGCGGGGGGGATTTTTAGGTAGGAAATACGAAAGGGAGGGGGGGGGGGGGGGAATGACGCTCTGAAAATATGGTGAAAGGGGGAGGGGAATGTTTAGGTAGGAAATATGAAGGGGGAGGGGGATGACGTTCTGAGAATATGGTGAAGGAAGGCACGGGCCAAAAAAGGTTAAGAACCACTGCTCTAGATATTAATTTCCCATTTTATAGACCGAGGGTTTAGTGCTTCAAGTGTTTGATTTTATCTGCCGATCAATGATTTACCCACACGCTCATTTGAATTAGCAACTTTCGTGTATACTAATGCAATATGTTCCTGGTGTGTATTTTCGTGTGAGTCGCTTGTAGCCGCGTGGACTAGAAGACTTGACTTTCGATGCTGTTGTGATATGTTCCCATCGAATATTGAGTTGTTTTAAATTGTCCAGTGCTCGCAGGTCAACCCTGTCTCAAATGGATACCACAAATATTATGGGAAGTAAAGCAGGCCAGTCTGATATTTACCACATCATCCCTCAAGTGCCGACTGATCAATAAAGTTATGGGGACGGAAACTTATGCCCAGTTCACCATAAGGCGCGGGAAAGGGGTCCTTTACTTTACTTGTATTTACTAAAGTTTAGATATTGTTGTAACCCACATATTATCCACAGACAGATCTGATAGACGCTGTCAATATTCTCTCACTTCAGACTATAGATTGTAACCTGTGTCTGCTTGTTAGATTATGGAAAATCGATTCATCATCATCATCAAGTGTCGTGCCGGTTGGCGTAGACGTTCATGGCTCTCCACAGATCTCGGTCTTTGGTGTTCTGGATCAACTCTGCTGATGATATTCCTCCATGCCACCGTCTCAATCCGTCCAGCATCATTTCTCTTGGTCTGCCTCTGCCTCTCTTCCCCTCGATCACATGACCAAAGAAAGCTGTTTGTCTCTTTCTTATTGTTGTATATAGTGTTCTAGTTTCATTAGTCTCTTTCAGGCAATCGTTAGACATAATATATAGATACATTATATGTCTGTCACTGATTCGCTGCGGAAGTCTGTCACTGATTCGCTGCGGAAGTCTGTTGTCCGTAAAGTCACCTTCATCTTCATCCCGGAACATGCGGGGGTCGAGGGAAATGAACGAGCTGATAAACTGGCTGTGCCTCTGCACCCCCTGCCAGCCCATGGATCGTGCCTATGTTATTAACGTCCTTAAAGATATGTCGAGAACACAGGACTTTGACGTCAATGAATCCACATCGCTGTCCAGGATGAAAGACTTGGGAGTAAGAATTGGCACGGCGAGACTCAAGAGATACATCGGGAAAACGAGGGGCCTTATCAACCAGCACAGAATTGGCACTATTAGCCGCCGAACACTGGGGGTGGGGGGTTGATTCTGAGCACCTATGGACATGTCCGGAGTGCAATGAAGATACCCCAACTGATAACTGATAACTGATTGTATGTCTGTCATACTAATGTGAAAATTTGTACGTTTTAATCGTATGTGTTTTTCATCCAAATAATGGAAATTGTAATGTAATTTAAAATATAAATTTTATAAAATAATTTTATAAAATTTAAAAAATGTAAAGAATTTACTACTCAGTGTTTAAGTAATTGTTGTTGTTATAATTATTATTTTTGTTTTTGTTATTGTTGTTGTTGCCGCTGATGATGGTGCTGCTGTTGGTTTTGTTGTTGCTACTGCTGCTCCGTCTGTTGTTGTAGAATACGGGAGATTATTTTTTTTCTATTTGTTTTCTGCTTTCTATGTTGTATTCATTTTACAGTATTTGATTATTCATCATATTCACCGTTTAGCAGTGTTTATATTTCTGCAACACACAATGTATTCATTACGGATTCAAAGAGTGTGCTTAGTAAGGTGGAGTAAGGAATGTTTCGTGTGGAATAGCTATCGTCGCTTCAGAGGTCAGAGATTGTCAGAAATTGAATGGACAATTTGACCTGGTCATGCGAGGGTGCGGGTGATGAACAGTCTGATAGGCTAGCAGGGAATGCACCTCTTGATGGTCGATTACCTATCGACAAGGGGGAGGTGGTCGTGCGCCTTTGGGACCAGGTGGAGAAGGCGGGAGAACAGATTGAGAACCCGTATGTGGATAGAATGAGATTGCGGAGGATCGGCAGGTTCTGGAAATCTCAAAACAGAAAGGGAAGACCAGAAGAACTTTAAATCAGATAGCGGTGGGGACCATTAGTAGTATGCCTCTTCGCTGGCTGTTGAACGAGGGGACGGAGTACGTATGGGAATGTCATGGGTGCAGTGATGTCAATTCTTAACTCAACTCAACTCAACTATCTTTCTGTCCTTGATAGGTTTTCAATCAGATAAGCTGATAAGTGTGAGGGAATATATCATACATTCTGTCTGTCTGACGCTTATAGAAAGATTTAGTTTCATTTTAGGTTACATATATTTGGCAAATGATCTCCATTTAATACGTCACAGTGGGTTATTATCCAGAAAATATTTACGTGTCCGAGTGCATATGTTGCACGTTTTCATCTATAGGCAGATTGCTTGCTTTTATAACGGTAGATTAAGAAACAGGCAGATATTACTTAGGTAGTTCCACAGACAGACATAGATTACCCGCTCGTTTACTTTCATAAACAGGCAGAGATTACTCAGGTATTTTCACAGACATGCACAGATTGCTCGCGTAGATTGACAAATAGGCAGAGATTACTCTGGTATTTCCACAGACAGACATAAATTACTCTCTCGTGTAGTTTCACGAGCAGACAAAGATTACACGGATAGACTGACAAACCCGCAGATATTAGTAGGAAGGATTGATAAACAAATGGAAATTGTTCGGTAACATTGACAAATGGACATATATTACTAGGATAGTTTCATAAAACAGACAAAGAAACAGAAAGACAAATATACAGAACGACAAAACTTTCGAGAGGATAAATATATGCATGGATTGATGGATTTATGAGAAGACGTTAGAAGCTTATAACTTATTTCAATTCAGTTTTATTGGCAATATCAACTCTTATGTCGATAAACTAGTGTAAGATAACTTGGTTGCAGCAACACATCAGTATCTATCACGGGACAGTGTGGTCACGGGTGACATCTACACATCGATTATGATATAGTCAGTTACACAGCTGTACATCTCGTTGTTACTTCCTCACCACCAAGGTAAAACCTGGCATTGCAACCGCCGCAATAATCATCTCTGTGGAAAAAATAAAAACAGGAAACAATGTATTCGCCTTGTGGATTGAAAAAACGAAGACATAAACAGTATGTACCGTGTGTTGCCTGGCATATCACACTGCACCAGGCGCATAATGCAGAGTTAAACAATATATTAAGAGAATTGATGAAATCCATTTTCAGTGCTGAAAAATAAACCACAAGTCATCGAAACAGCTTCGAATATGGAATTATACGAGGGCGAGTCAATAAGTAAGTCACACAGTTCTGTCGGATGGCAGGTAAATGTAGTTGGTGTTTTCTACGGGTGTCGTTGGGTGACAGCAACATCGCACTTTATATTCCCGTTCGTCAGGTGGCGCTAGGTGTCTCATGCGCGTGCGCAGCGCATAAACAAAATGGCGACTGTACTTACGGAGTATACAACCAAAGAGCAACGTGCTGTTGAGCGTTTTTTGTGGGAAACAGGACTGCCTGCAAAGGACATTCATAAGAAAATGCTTCCTGTTTATGCTGACAAATGTTTGTCCCGTAAAGCGGTGCATAGCTGGGTAGAAACATTTTCTCAAGGGCGCTCTAAAATTATTGATGAAATCTGATCTAGTCGTCCTGTTGAGATTGCAACAGAAGCATCCGTGCAGCGGATGGAGGAGATGATTAGAGGTGACAGGCGAGTAACGATAGACTCTGTAGCATATGTAATAGGGTGCTCACATGGTTCAGCATACAGCATAATGCATGATCGATTTAAATTTCCAGGACTGCTGACTAGAGGAGTGTTGCTTCTTTATGACAATGCAAGACCACATACGGCTCGATTAACTCAGGAGAAAATTAATTTACTAAGGTGGGAAGTTCTGGAACATCCACCTTACAGCCCAGACTTAGCCCCCTAGCGATTTCCACCTTTTTGGTCCACTGAAAACCCACCTTGGCGAAAGACATTTCGTGAATGACGTCGAAGTTGAATATGAAGTGAAATCGTGGTTTAGAAAACAGAGCACGCAGTTCTATGCAGCCGGTTTGGGAGGACTGCTAAAACGATGGGATAAGTGCATAAATTTTGGTGGAAATTATGTTGAAAAATAAAGGGACAATGTAAGTATAAAAATAAACTGGTTTCAAGTTGTTATCATTTTTAATTTTTAGTTATTTTTCTACAGCCATCTGTGACTTACTTATTGATTTCCCCTCGTATATATATATATATATATATATATATATATATATATATATATATATATATATATATATATATATATATATATATATACGATCTTAGAGTGCCAGCGCAACTAACAGCGACTGTTGTCTGGAAGAGGCTAATGTACGTAGACCAATATATGCAACAATCGGAAAGAGACAACCATCGTTCTTTGGTCAGATAATGAGAAGCCAGAGATTGGAAAACAGCGTGACTACCGAAAACAATCAGTGGAAGAAGAGAAAGATGTTGTCAGAGAAATGACGCCGGGTGAACTGAGACGTTGGCATGGAAAATATCATCGAAAGTATTCATCCTGAATACCATAGATGGTGTAATGACTAGGCCATGATATATGTGTGTGTGTGTGTGTGTGTGCGTGCGTGTGTATGTGCGTGCGTGCGTGCGTGCGTGCGTGCGTGCGTGCGTGCGTGCGTGCGTGCGAGCGAGCACAATTGTTTATATTAAACATACGTATTGTCTGTATGTCTGTAATTACGACCATTTATCACTCTCTCGACCAACATCTTAACCATAAACAAAATATTAGACCCCCATGTCTGTCACTCTGTTCATGTGTCACTGTGCCTTGCGTCCCGTCTATCAGTCCTGTTCTAATCCACATAACGTTACTTACACACATTTTGCTTCGGGAATCGCACTGCAAGTGTTAACCGCGCATGGCTCCACAAAACACTCGACTAAGACGCCATCATTGCATTGAGGTAGTGAAATGCCTAAAAACAGATGTGGGTTACATCGGGAGAACAGAATTAGTCAATGGGTAAACTTATTTTCACAGTTAGTCATTACAAGATACAGGACTAACTATTTCTATTAGAAATATCAACCAACAATGTGACATATACAGATACCTTGATCTGAGCAAAACAAAATAGCTTGTTTGAATCAGAGCAGTACATCGAGGTATAACAGCTCGTTGGTCTAAGATAAGATTCTCGCTTTGGGTCCTAGAGTTCCCTGGTTCAAATTCAAGACGAGTCCGTATATTTTAGGGAACTGGCAAAGTGGTTAAACTGTCTGCCTCGCGATCAGAAAATCGTGGGATTTGTTCCCTTGGATTACGTCGTTCAGATTACGAATGGAATTATTCTGGGGATTCCAGGAGTTATCGCTGAAGCAAAGGAGCTCGAACATTATCCTATGCTCTCGGCAAGCGGCGTACTGTTCTGCGGAGACAGAGCCAGATGGGATGAAACCAGGTGCAATGAAGTCGACCCACTGGATTTTAGCACTTTAGGACTTGTAGGACATCCAGAACTGAACAATCAGTTAGACAAGCTGATGTTTGTCCTCTTGTCCCGATGCGCACGTAGACTGTCAGAAAGGACAGTCGTATAATACTTTATGACTAATACATATTTCTTCACTTGTAGCTAGACATCGGTCCAGAGAAGCAATACTAGGGACAACAGGAAACGGAAAGAAGATGAAGGAAGATGAGAAACGGGAGAAGATGGAGAAGAAGAGGGGAGGAGGAGTTAGAGAAGCAGGATGAGAAGGAAAAGGAGGAGGGGATACATGATAAGAATATTAGGAAATTAAGATAGTCTCACAGAAGTTATTACCGTTCTACCGTTGACAAGCTCACATATCTAGGCCATGGCCTGTTATGCTGGGAAGATCAGTACCAGTCCTCGTCACCTTGCCTTCTCAAACTATTTCAGATCAATCAGAAAATTCTATGGTATTATTTTAAAAGTTTTGACTAACCCAGAACCGAACTGGTTAAAGAATGAAATAGAATCTTGTCACTGCTGAGGAATGAGCCTATACCACATGAGCAAATACACTAAGACTATACCTCTGAGCCTTCCATTCTAGTTATGTATGCTGACAAGCGCAGGCGATCATAGTTGGTCACGCCACACTATCACCAGTCTTAGATGAGGTATGGTTAGTTTACCAGACTAAGCCATGTGGCTAAGCCATGTGACAAAGCCATGTGGCCAAGCCATCCATATATTCATCTCTCTGTTATCCCCATGATCTTTTCGCATCATGTTTGCCTGTTGTCATTAAGTTTTCCAGTTTATTGTAGCCATTGCAGGCTTGTGAAATTGGTTTGATAATGGAGTAAATATTTGTACAATGCCCAATGCCCCTTACTGCGTGTAAAATGGTCCTTTTTTACTTTATTTAATGGGCGCATTAGTGTAGAGGTGGCAACGCTAAGTCCGGTCGAGAAGGTTCGATGCCTGCGTTCATCGTTCACTATGAGAAGGGAAGACTGGTACTTAATTCTCGGTGTATTTAGGGCTATAAACTGTGATGCTCTTAGCACATCACGGACGCATTGCTGGCTATTGCTGCAGAACTTACACATGCAATGAAACTGACTTTACTTACACATGTACGAGTGTTTTAAATCAAGAGTTGACATTGTCAAGCTGGTGGCCGTGGGGTTATTATACCGGTAAAACATATAGTGAAACCCGGAATTCTATCCCATTACGCAGGCAATATTTGCTGATATTTTACTGAATGGAAGTTATTGTATGTCTTTGTGCAGGACATTACAGTCTGCCCAAACATTTATTGGCTGTTTGTAATATACTTTCCATTTTATGTTAGTAGACTGCCATGTCTTTCTGAGCCATTGAGATCAATACAACGCGTTCTGCTCCCAAATTGCCTGCTACTGATTTCGATCTCTCGAGCCGGTGTGCCAGGTAATTGTGAAACTGCGTTCACTAACCCCTAAACCACCTGCGCTTAGCGGGGTCTGCTATGAAAGGGGTCTGTGAAGTGACAGGGTCATCACATGCCGTTGGCCTGAGAACAAGAAGACTCATAAAGATATGCAAGATACAAACTCTAAATTAGAAACTTCTTTGGTGAGCTGCAGTTTTGCCTCAACCATGACAACGTATCCAAGCAGACACAGTTGTTATCCTCTTTCGCTTCTCAACTTTAGGATATGTACGGAATTATACTATCACTTACACTCCTTGGTTATGTCATTCATCCATCATTTATGGGTCGGTCGTTTGATTACCGCCCTGTGTATATCTGATCGATGTGACATGACGTGGAGCATTTAAGGTTGTGTCAAACAGCAACAACACAACACCCACAATCTCTTAATAAACATACTTGCTTCGGGTCTAGTGGCAATATTTTCGAATCCCCATCGAGGCTAGTTTGCTTGCTAAAGTCAGGGAAAGCTTGGCCACCTATTTCTTCTTGCACTCAGGTTTACAATATGTTATGGCTCTTTCAATTCACAGACATATAGAAGGAAACTACTTCCAGAAAAATTAATGTTGGAAAATAACAGAATTAGAACTGTCCTTACCGTAACATTGGGCGATACCTGCCAATAATACAACAGCCAGAATCGGTAAAGCTGCGGCCTTCATTTTGTGACGGGTTCTAGTTAAAGTCAGATCTACAGTTAGACAAACATTCAGAATTAGGTAGATATATAGAATAGTCCAAGAGCAGGTTAACATCGGCTGCAATCCCATTCATTTATTTAATGCAATGGTCCCTTCTAGATGTCATTTACTAAACTTGAGTAGGTACTTACTATTTCGGTTGATTTTTTGCTTGCTTGCTTTTATGCTTAGTTGCTTGAGTGGTTATATGGTTGGTTGATTTCTTGCTTGATTGCTTGTTTGCTTGGTGAACCTTATCGAAGACTAAGTCACAATAGTCGTGGATCAGCTCCGTGTTTCTGTCTCGACCATGCCACTTAGCCAAGCAATCCAGGTATTTACTTCTCGGTCTTCCCCTTGGTCTCTTCCCTTCGATCTTGCCTGTTGTCACCAAGTTCACTAATTCATTTCTTCTCATAACATGCCAAAAACATTTTGACTGCCTACGTCTAATGTCTCTAATCAGTTTACGATCTTCATTTGTTTCTTGAATGACTTGCTCATTGATTTTTCTGTCTGTCCATAGTATTCTTTGCATTTTCCTCAGAAACCACATTTCCACAGCCATCAGATGTTCTTCAGTTTGTCTGCTCATTGTCCACGATTCACATCCATACAAAAGTGTAGGTTCTATGTAGCACTTCAACATTCTTGTTCTCGTTTCAGTTGATATCTTTTTATTTGTCAGTATGTTTTTCATCTTGCAAAAGACTACCTTCGCATTGGCAATTCTTGTTCTAATCTCTTCAAGGCTTCTCCCATCAGCTGTTATGACTGTTCCGAGATAACTGTACCGATTCACTTGTTTAAGAATATGTCCATTTACTTTTATATTACATTGTGGCATTTCCTTTTTCCCAGTGACGACCATAATCTGTGTCTTCTTACAGTTCAATTCCAACCCCAGACATTCAATGTGTGCAACAACCGCATCCACCAAATGTTGCAGGTCCTGTTCATTGTCTGCAATCAAGACCGTATTATTTGCATATCTAACGTTATTGATGTATCGTCCCCCAATGTTGATTCCTTCCATATCTTCTATATTTCTGAAAATATTTTCACTGTACAGGGGAAAAAGATCTGGAGACATTACACATCCCTGTCTCACACCTCTCTTAATAGGCTGATATTGACCTACTTCATTATCAATTCTTATGACAGCTTGTTGTTTCCTATATATATTTCTTACAAGTCTAAGGTTTTTTCCATCATTTTGTAGATCTCCAAGCATCCTTATCATTGTCGACATGTCTCACTTTATCGAAAACCTTTGAGTAGTCAATAAAGCTCAGGTGTAGATCTTTATTTACTTCTATAGAACGTTCAATTACTGTTCTCAGTATATACACAGCATTTACTGTACCCTTGCCTTCTACAAACCGACATTGTTCTTCTCCTATTTCAGGTTGTATTTTTTTCCTAACTATTTGCATGATAATTCTTAGCAAAATCTTCGTGATGTGACTCATTATACTAATTGTTATATTTTGATCACATACCAAGGCTCCTGATTCCTTTGTGATTGTAATAAATACAGAGTTACATAATTCATGAGGTATATTTCCAATATCATATATTGTATTCAGCAGTCTGGTAACTTTATCTATTCCATATTTTTTCTAAAGCATTAATCATTTCTGTTGTGATACTGTCTAAACCGGGCGTCTTGCCAGATTTCATATGGTTAAGAGCAATTCTGAACCTTCATCTTCAAATTTGATGGTCATTCATTATTATTTTGAATATTATACTGTTCTTCTCTGTTATCATCAAAAATGTTTTTCACATAATCTGACCATACATGTAAAATCTGATCTTTTCTATTATGATTTTTCCATCTTTTGTCTTTAGGCAGCCTGCTGATGTATGTGTTCTTTGATTAGTAAGCTCCTGAATTCTTTTGTGCATTAGTTTGGTATTTTTTACTGTTGTGTTGTTGTTCAATTTCTATAGGCCTACAGTTTTTCTCAAGCCATGCTTATTTTGCCTCCTTACATAATATTCTGACTTCCCTGTGAATTTCTTCATATTTGGCAGAATTGTTTTTGTTCTGTCTTCTTGTTTCCATTAGTTGTAAAATTGCTTCAGTCATCCATGTCTTACGACCCACTTTCTTTAATTTTGAATAGTTTTTTTTCTGCAGCATAACTGATTGAATTCCTCAACACTTTCCATTGATCATCCACATCTTGAAATATGATCTTTAGATCAGACAATATGTCATATCTGTTCTTTACTTCAATGTTAAAATTATCTTGTATTTCTTTGTCAGCTTTCAATTTCACAAATCATATTTCGGGTTTCCTGTTGTATACTTGACTTTCTTTAACTTTACCCTCAATGTGCCCATAATTAATATGTGATCACTGTAAGAGTTTGCATTGGGGACTTTTTACGACTGTTAACGAATGTCGAAGCCTACTGCTAATCAGGATGTAATCTATCTGCTTTTTAATCCTGCTGTCTGGACTCCTCCATTTCCATAATCTTCTAGGATGTTGTTTAAACCAGGTGTTTCCTACAACCATTTCTTGTTCTTTTGCCCATTCTACAATTCTCTCTCCCAAACTATGGTTGCCTACACTGCATCCATCTCCTTAATTTCCTACTTTTGCCTTGAAATCACGCTTTATAATATTTATTTCTGATTGTTTACAGTTCTTCAAAGCAGACTCCATCTCAATATAAAATTCCTATATGATTTCTTCACTGCATTCACTTGTGGGAGCATATACTTGAATTAAATTTATTTTAAAAGGTCTTCCATTTAATTTTACTAATAGAACTCTGTCTAACACAGGCAAATATCCTTTAACAGAATTTGATGTTTGCCCATCCAATATGATAACTCGTTCTAGACATTTGCATTCACATAGCCTTGAAGATGGATGGCATCTATCTGAGCCAGAGTAGGTGTAGTGACTTTCCTCCCCTGCAAAGTACCACCTGCTGTTCATGTGTTTGCGTGTATAAGTGTGTGCGTGATTGTGTTTGTCCCTGTCTATTGTGCCAAAATAAAGAACAACCATGATTAATTGTATACTAGTGTGTAGGTTATTATATTATTTAGTATATAATGAAAAAATATAGTGAATAATGAAATGTAGTGTTACATCCTGAGGAGACATAATAAAAACAAACAATAAAAGCAAACGCATATACGAGCTACATACCTGACTATGGCCTCAGTTCACGTAGACAGAATAATTAACGTATGGGAAATAGATGAAAATAATGTAACAGCAAAGTACAACCTAATTCTCCATCCCTCCATCATGTGCCATGCCGGTAAGCGTGGGCGGTCATGTCCTGCCATCTCACTCGATCACCAGAGTCGTGGATCAGCTCCGTGCTCCTGTCTCGACCATGCCACGTGGCCAAGCCATCCAGGTATTTATTTCTCGGTCTCCCCCTTGGTCTCTTCCCTTCGATCTTGCCAGTTGTCACTAAGTTCTCCAATCCATTTCTTCTCATCCATACAAAAGCACAGGTTCTATGTAGCAACTTAACTCTCTTTTTCTCGTTTCAATTTATATCTTTTTATTGGTCAGTATGTTTTTCATCTTGCAAAAGGCTACCTTCGCAATGGTAATTCTTGTTCTAATCTCTTCAAGGCATCTCCCATCAGATGTTATGACTGTGTCGAGATAACAGTATGGATTCACTTGTTTAAGAATATGCCCATCTACTCGTATATCACATTGTGGTATTTCCTTCTTCCCAGTGATGACCATAATCTGTGTCTTCTTAATATTCAGTTCTAACCCTAGTTGTTCACTGTGTGCAACAACCGCTTCTACTAAATTTTGCGGGTCCTGTTCATTGTCTGCAATCAAGACTGTATCATCTGCATATCTAATGTTATCTAATGCCTAAGACTAGTATCAATAAAATAAGTATGAATAAATCACAACACGAATGTCAGACGTGTTGGTAGTCATTACCTTTGTCAAGAATAAAACAAACATAGATGTTTCTTTCACAGATCTATACCTTTAGGATGATGCTTATTTCAGAAAGAAAACCACGGTAGCACAGCGGCTAGGACGTTTCCCAGCCTGCCGCGGTGATCATGGGTTGGAATTAGCATCGACGCGTCGTTTTATAAATGTACCTGTGATCACAGGTCCACCTAGCCTAAAATTGGTACCAGGAAATGTTCTGGGGAGTAAAGGGGACCGCGATGGTATTGACCACATCACCACTGCAAGTGTCGACTCGTCTATCAAAACATTTGACTCGTATAGGGTGTATTTTTAATGATTGCATTGTTTGAAAATATTGCCAGTCCAAGTTTTGTACTCACCTTCTGTAAAGTTCATGCAACATAATAATAAATACAAAACTTGGACCGGCAATATTTTCAAACACTGCAGAGTCATTAAAAATACACCCTATACCTTATGTCCGTAAGCCTCATGTAAACATAGTCCTTTACTTTTTTATGTCCAAGAAACTATTCGACAATGTTCTTACAGAGCTAAGCATTCGATTGTTGAAGCTAATAATAAACCAGAGAACAAGTCAGTCTACGTCATGTTGGATCAACAATGTCTTTCAAAACCTAAATACTTGTAAAGATTTAGCTAATAATAAATCAGACAACTAGCGAGTCTATGTCCTGTTGGATCAGCAAATGTCCTTCGAAAACTAAACACTCGACGGTCTTAGCTAGTAATAAACTAGACAAAAAGTGTCAAATATCATGTTAGATCAGTAACAACAAATATAAGACTACGAATAGAGCAGATACCTCTGTTGTGAAGTATTGGACCGCTAGTTTGTATACGTGGTGAGAGCCAAAACTGACTTCGTTATGGTATTTATATCTGAGATATACGCTATCTATTGAAATCGCCAACGCTACAAAACACCTGATTAACATGAACTCCTTTAAATTATTATCTGCAACACAGATGGCCATTAGTGAAATAGTTCCCATGATAATGAAAGATTTCTTTTTCATGTTATGTCACATAACGACTATAGCTAACTTTATTAATCATTAGATCTGAATCTGTATGTATAGATTTGTGTTATATTTTGTCGGTGAGAAGAGGAACAGTTAAAATAACGTCTTATGACAGCGATCGTAACACCTCAGAGATTCGGTGTGTTAGTTCTGAAGGGGGTGGGGGAAGGACAGACAGAGAGGTAGGTAGGTAGGTAAGGAGGTAGCAGACAGACAAACATGTAGGTAGGTAGTTGGGTAGGTAGGTAGGTAGATAGGTAGGTAGGTAGGCAGGCAGGCATGCAGGCAGGCTGGCAGGTATGTAGGTAGGTAGGTAGGTAGACGGACAGACAGATGGACGGGAGAACGGATGACGGGCCGACCGACCATTGATTAATAGCAGACAGGCAGATAGACAGATAGATGGATGGATGGATGATGGGTGGGTCGATGGATGGATGGATGGATGGATGGGTGGATGGATGGATGGATAGATGGATGGATGGATGGATGGATGGATGGATGAATGGATGGATGAATGGATGGATGGATGGATGGATGGATGGATGGATGGATGGACGGACAGACAGACAGGCAGGGAAGTTGATTGGTTGGCAGGCTTGGCAGACAGACAGACAGACAGACAGACAGACAGACAGACAGACAGACAGACAGACAGACAGACAGACAGACAGACAGACGGACGGACGGACGGACGGACGGCTTGCCTGCCTGCTTGCCTGCTTGCCTGCCTGCCTGCCTGCCTGATTGCCTGCCTGCATGTCTTTCTGTATATTTGACTATCTGCTGCTTGTCTGTTTAATTATTGTCTGTTGGTGTATCAGTGTGTATTTCATGTTATCAGCTAGCCTAATATTCTAACAAGCCTTCATTATCTGAGTTCTTTTTTCTCCTTAATTTTTTCCAGCCAGGATCAACTTTGAAAGCACTAAAGTGGCCGTGGCCATTGGACCGTTCATGGAGGTGTTTGCCTCTACTGACTACGTCATCACCCAGCAGACTCACATCCTAACATCTGCAGCAGGTCAAAACTCAGGTATCATGGACCCAGTTAAGGTGGTTTCTGTCTTACCTGAACCAAGGTGAGTTATTTATGAAATGTATTACACATTTTGTTTCTTTTTTTTTTTTTTTATATTCCTCTCGCTCGCTTTGAACTGAAGATTAGTCCATATACACTACTTGTAGTAGCACTGGACTGAATTTTGCGTGTAGATTAGCTTTCCCTATTAACAGTGCCCCCCGCCATCAGGCGAACCCACTCCGAGGGTGCTTGTAATTTACGTCCCCGAGTCAAGGAAGAGATGTCAACATGTTTAGCCAACTGTCTACCGTTACCTCGGCATCAGCACATCGGATGTTTAAGAATACGGTTCTTATCCATTCGGCCATGCTGACCTACTGCTAATTATGCTTATGTGTATACACTATCCCTAGCTTCTACGTTCTGACCGGAATATATATATACATTTTAAAATATCTTCATGCCCTTTACAGTACGATGCAATCAATCCCAGCATGTATATCTTGTTTGTGATTTACTAGGTAATGTTAGTTCAGTAGTTGGGCATTGCTTTCTGAACCACGGACGCTTCCTGCCATTGAAATAGTTTGCGGCTAAATTTGAACTCTAGACTCGGTATGCCGGGGAATTATAAAACTGAGCGCCTCACTATACTCTAACACAGAGCCGGTTGTATTCACATTAAAGTTAGTTGCATATCCTTTACAGGACGCAGCAGTCAACACCACATTTTTTATGTTGTGATCTCTTAGCAAGTTTACGTTCAGTAGTTTGCCATTGCTTTCTAAACGACCGGAACCCATATTATTTCGTAAAAAACCAACGCAAGGACGGTCTGCTGCCAAATCGCCCGCAGCTGTGTTTCGAACACGGGTATGCGGGATTACGAACTGCGTCCGTACCCCCTCGCCACGCAGCCGGCTATATTCACATTATGGCGGTAAATATCTGCACTTCTGCTGGGTACAGACCAGGACAAATTCCACTGTCGATGGAGTTAAATATACAATGTGGTACTGGAATCTGTGAGAGTTAATGTATTGAATATGAGATCATTAAGAGCACGGTTCGGTCGTGTGTTCGACGACTGCTCGTCGCTTGTCACAAGTGAGGGAAATATTTGACTGCATATTCCTCCTTGCTCTCAGACCTAAAACAAAAAATGTGATGACGATGTCACATCACAAATCTATAGCGGGAATCTGCTTCGTATATCGAAGCGCCGACGCTGTGGCTGAAAATACATATGACAGTTACCGAGTCCAGGGTTAGATAACAGCCGCAGACTATTTGAAAGCATACCGCCCTGCGTTCTTGTCAATTGTATGAGTGTCGGTCGTTCAGAGAGCAATGTCAATGTACTGAATGTAAAAATTTCCTAGTAAATCACAAACAGGAAAAACATTATTGAGATTGGTTGCGACGTTCTTTAAAGGTATATTTTGAATTATACCGTGTTCTTAGCTTATACGGTCAGACAGAAAATAAATTCACATAAGGGCGGTAAGATCATATCCAATCATACACTGTGTGTAATAATGTATAGAATATGAGATCACTAAGGTCATATCCAAGCAATGCACTGTTTCATAAGAAATAACTGATTACACAACTTTGATTGGTAGTCTGTGTCTGTGTGCATTAACTCACTACAGTGGTGTTTTAAGTACCCAGATGAAGACCTGGCACCAATAGAACATTATAAACTTGTATGTATAGTAAAGTTTAAAGAAAATTGATAAAGGATCATTTTTCATGCCTTTTTCATGACACGGATATATTATCAGGCTTCTAATGAAAAGAGTAAACTTCCCAATGACTCTTTGAGTTGTCCAAATAGGTGGAAATCACTTGAGGGAGGGGAGGGGAGGTGGGGGCTAGGTCTAGCGAGTACGAGGAATGTGATGCACACTGAAAGTGGAGGTGTTCGATGGTTTAACTGTTGGAAGGGCAGTATGGGGTCGATCATTTTCATGTTAATAAGGTCCTCCGAAGTCGGAGAGTATCTCCCTGCACGGCGAGGAACCACCGTCCTGCACACCAATAAGTCAGACATGGGACAACGGTACTCACGCAAACCTCAGTCCGGTATGACATCACACAGATGTTGGACAACAGGACATCTTCATCCGACATACAGGACTTCACGCGGTAGTTCACAGCCAGCGAACGCAAGCAAGCATGTTAATATAAATATCGGTGGTCATGAAATACCAGAGATTCGATATGCTGTTGATACAGTATTGCTACCCAACCCAAAAGAATAGTAGTGAAAATCACAACTGATATCTTAACAAAGCAAAAACAACGATAATGCATATAGATAAAACTACTATGGAGAAAGAAATATATGTTAATGAGGAAAATTTTGGAGGTGGGGGATAATTTCGAATATCTTGGGTCATTGATTACCAATAATGGTGACAAAATGAAAGAAATTAAAAGATGAATAGCTATTGCTCATTGATTACCAATAATGGTGACAAAATGAAAGAAATTAAAAGACGAATAGCTATTGCTTTTCAAAGACTAAAACAGCTGAATAAATTGTGTAGTGGGACAGATATAACTACAAAATTTAGATTTTATAAGAGCATGCTTATTTCCTATTGGAATCTGTGAAACCTGGACACTTACTAAAAATGCTGAACAGCGCATAAAGGCCTTTGGATATAAATATTATAGACGGGTTCGAAGAATATCTTGGTTAAAGAAAAGAACAAATGTATCCATACTTCAAGAGCTGAATATTGAAGAAGATTGGCTATTAAAGACGATAAAACAACGAACATTGAAATATTTTGGTCACTTAAAACGTCATGAAAGTTTTGAGAGAACAATAATGGAGGGGAAGAGAGAAGAGGAAGGCCAAAGATAACATGAGTGTATGATGTGGCGGATTATCTCCAGATGGGTGTATCGGATGCAGGACATCTTGCTTATGATCGAGAGGTTTTCCCGAAGGTTGTTATGTGAGCGAGGTTCTACATAGGACACGCTACTAAATGAATGAATGAATGAATGAATGAATGAATGAATGAATGAATGAATGAAAGGGTACCTTTACTCAGAAGTCCACGTCGTTTAGGTTTAATTGCGGGTCGAAACTTCTTACTCCACTCTTACACCTGCTGGATTGACAGGCATGCATCACCACACAGGAATTTCATTCGCCAATGAATTTCTATTAGGTTTCACCCCTTCATATATTTAAAAAAAAAAAGAAAAACTAATAACAGAAAGTTGCTCATGTTTGGTGCATGTCAAAAGTTGGGCGGCCAAATTTAAACTGTCCTTATGACGTCACCGTGTTCGTCTGCACCGTGATGTCACATGCTTAACACTCTTGACATCATTAACAACAATGTTGACAGATTACAAGACAATGGCATGGTTATTGTAATTTCAATTACACTTTTAAGGTTTTCATTTAAAGCCCCCTCGTAAATTAAAAGATATGATAAGTGCCTCCTGGACATATTGCTATAGAGAAACAGATTCCATGCTGACTGCTGAACCCTTATAATGAACTTACAAAAGTGGCGCCAACGTATGGCATGTATTTGGTTGTTTAATTGATTTAATGCCGAAGGATAATATATCGCGCAATGTGACCTCCCGTTTGGACAGAGGGGCGATATATCGGCGTACACGGGACATTATGTTATTTGTTTTATTTCGCGGTATTTCTCTCAATTTCAATGCTCAAGTGAACGGGAATTTGTATTATTATACTTGATCATTTGATTGTTTACCATATTTGGTCCAAACCTGTTTGTTTCGCACTGAATCAGTTAATGGATTGTTAGTTATTTTTGGATGAGGAGCCATGCTGGGAAGAGACAGACACAAATAGGTACATATAGCCGTGGAGTCGCTGTCAGTGAGTTAAAGAAAAGCTTTCTCAGCAGGCCAAGGTCCAGGCCAGATGTTTCCATTTTTTTAAAGAGTTTATGCTGTAGTTACTGCATTGAACAGGATATAATTATCAACTGTAAATTCGGTAGGATAATTCTCCACTGCGAGGACAAGTGAGACTAATACGAAAATATGACAAAATTATAATTGGTCACAAATGTTGCGGATGGCCTTACTGGTTTTACGCTGAGTGATGATATCGTGATTGTTTCACCATTGTTCATGAAGAACAGCCTAACAATACTGAATGAACATAACAGCTTAAAAGGTGTCATTACTAGACTATAATAATCATCTTTTTTTCAAAAAAGTATAAAGATGTAGATAGAATAAATCCATCCAGAGAACGACAGTAGGACAGTATCATCACTGACTCACCATTGTACTCGATGTAGAATTAATATAACAGCCTGGCAATGTAGAATAAATATAACAACCTAAGTGATGTCATAACTAGACTATCATAATCAAGATTCGTAGGAAAGTATAAGGATAATAAAAACACCCATAGAGAGACCCGATGTCGAATTGACGCAAAAGTCTGACTGTCATAATCATCATTCGTCAGAAAGTATGTTTGAAAAGTGGTTTAAAGATGGGGATATCGAATTCATTGTTCCTCGTTTTGTTGTATATGACTCGGTCTCTTTCCTCAGAGTTAAGAAACAGTAACTTGAAAGTATGTATTGAGAGGTTGATATAATAAATGTACTCATAGAACATCAGGACAATATCGTGAATGTCTCATCATTGTGTACGACGTAGAATTAACGTAAAAGACTGAATGGTGTATTGATAGTATGTTAAAGTTAATTTTTGCGCTTGCGCTCCCACCTATACCACTACTTTTATCGTTTCTTTACTTATTTTACTTATTCAGACTCGGTAGAGATTTGTCCGCAGAAGATGAGCAATATCTCCGGCGGGCCTATTCTCGCCGGTCGCGAGATCTGCACTGTGGAAGGATGGGAGATTTGCTCGCAATAGACGAGCAATATATCCTGCGGTATCTCCGGCGGGTCTATTCCCGCTGGTTGCGGGATCCGCTAAAGTCAGGCGGGGTGTCTGACGACAGTGCACGCTTTACACAGGTCCGGACACTTGTGATTAACAGAATTACGTGTCCTTATGGTCCAGGCGCGTACGAGGCCCTCACCTGTGGGACTTGGCTGAACGCCTCTAAGCCGGGTCCCTTGAGTTCCAGGGTCTGGCCATCACTCGTCACCTGCTCGTGGTGGCGAGGTCTCGGAAGTTTGACGCTGAGCCGCCAGCGTCTGCAGCCTACCTTGTGCCAGACGTATTGGTTACCCATTCCTCTGGAAAACACAAGACTAGGCCGAGAGAGGGAACATGTCGTTTGGGCACCACATGTTTCTCTGAAGCTCTGCCCAGGCATTGTGATGGAATATTGGCCACATTCCAACTCACATACTTTCGTCTGTCAAGACTGCAAGGTGCCACTCACTCACCCTTAATTTTCAAGTTACTGTTTGATGATTTTGATTTACTAGCTTTACACTGACCTCGCGTCACTGTCAATTCCAGTATCAGTGACTAGTCTATAGTCCGCGGCAGGATTTTTTGGAGACTATTAAACCCCGAACCTAGATATCGTGGACAGGCTTGTTCTTTTATGGGTCCAAGAAAACTTCCACGAACGACGCTGACAGCTTGTGTTTTCACACCATGAGGAGATTTGGTTATATGATGCCAGCTCAAAATTTTAGACCAATCGGCATTTGATGAGTGATGTGGTCAGTGTCAGTTCGACAACCTTTACTTTCCAGTAGTTTTACTTGTACCCAGTTTATGTTGGGTCAACCTTAGATTCCAGTGAAAACAATCCTCGACTCGAAGAGGATTCGAAAACATTTCCTCCAGGACCTGTAAGCAAGCCTACAAGTCACTGCCCAACCGCGGATTGCATTATGCAGACAGAGACTCTGAAAACTGATCGGAAACGTAATATTACGTCTGCGAGGCTCACACACAGATTGGTAACAAGCCTAGGCAGAGTCATAACCACATAGATAACTTGGCCAAGACACAGAAAGATTGATCACAAGCCTAGGCAGACTTATAAACACATAGATAACTAGGAAAACATACAGAAAGATCTATCACAATCTAGGCAGTCTCATAAACAAATAGATAACTAGGCAAACATGCAGAAAGATTGATCACAAGCCTATGCAGATTCCTAAACACATAGATAACTAGGCAAACATACCGAAAAAATTATAATTAGGCTGTCATTCGAATAGATGGATGCGTAGACACACAAATAGATCCATTGATAACAATGCAGACATTCCGATCCATTGATAACTGGGCAGTTATTCAGCCAAATTGATAACTAGGCAGACATTCAGACAAATAGATAACGAGACAGACATTCAGACATATAGAAAACTAGGCGGACATGCAAAAACATAACTAAAGATAACTGGGCAGACATTCAGACACATAGATAATTTGGCAGACATTCAGACACAGATAACTAGGCAAACATTCAGACACATGGATAACTAGGACATTCAGGCATATGGATAGATTGGCAGACATTTATACACATAGATAACTAGGCAGACATTTATACACATAGATAACTGGACAGACATTCAGACATATAGATAACTGGGCAGACATTCAGACATATAGATAACTGGGTAGACATTTATACACATAGATAACTAGGCAGACATTTATACACATAGATAACTGGGCAGACATTCATACACATAGATAACTAGGCAGACATTCATACACATAGATAACTAGGCAGACATTCATACACATAGATAACTAGGCAGACATTCATACACATAGATAACTAGGCAGACATTCATACACATAGATAACTAGGCAGACATTCATACACATAGATAACTAGGCAGACATTCATACACATAGATAACTAGGCAGACATTCATACACATAGATAACTAGGCAGACATTCATACACATAGATAACTAGGCAGACATTCATACACATAGATAACTAGGCAGACATTCATACACATAGATAACTAGGCAGAACATTCATACACATAGATAACTAGGCAGACATTCATACACATAGATAACTAGGCAGACATTCATACACATAGATAACTAGGCAGACATTCATACACATAGATAACTAGGCAGACATTCATACACATAGATAACTAGGCAGACATTCATACACATAGATAACTAGGCAGACATTCATACACATAGATAACTAGGCAGAACATTCATACACATAGATAACTAGGCAGACATTCATACACATAGATAACTAGGCAGAACATTCATACACATAGATAACTAGGCAGACATTCATACACATAGATAAATAGGCAAACATTCATACACATAGATAACTAGGCAGACATTCATACACATAGATAACTAGGCAGACATTCATACACATAGATAACTAGGCAGACATTCATACACATAGATAAATAGGCAAACATTCATACACATAGATAACTAGGCAGACATTCATACACATAGATAACTAGGCAAACATTCATACACATAGATAACTAGGCAGACATTCATACACATAGATAACTAGGCAAGACATTCATACACATAGATAACTAGGCAGACATTCATACACATAGATAACTAGGCAGACATTCATACACATAGATAACTAGGCAAGACATTCATACACATAGATAACTAGGCAGACATTCATACACATAGATAACTAGGCAGACATTCATACACATAGATAACTAGGCAGACATTCATACACATAGATAACTAGGCAGACATTCATACACATAGATAACTAGGCAGACATTCATACACATAGATAACTAGGCAGACATTCATACACATAGATAACTAGGCAGACATTCATACACATAGATAACTAGGCAGACATTCATACACATAGATAACTAGGCAGACATTCATACACATAGATAACTAGGCAGACATTCATACACATAGATAACTAGGCAGACATTCATACACATAGATAACTAGGCAGACATTCATACACATAGATAACTAGGCAGACATTCATACACATAGATAACTAGGCAGACATTCATACACATAGATAACTAGGCAGACATTCATACACATAGATAACTAGGCAGACATTCATACACATAGATAACTAGGCAGACATTCATACACATAGATAACTAGGCAGACATTCATACACATAGATAACTAGGCAGACATTCATACACATAGATAACTAGGCAGACATTCATACACATAGATAACTAGGCAGACATTCATACACATAGATAACTAGGCAGACATTCATACACATAGATAACTAGGCAGACATTCATACACATAGATAACTAGGCAGACATTCATACACATAGATAACTAGGCAGACATTCATACACATAGATAACTAGGCAGACATTCATACACATAGATAACTAGGCAGACATTCATACACATAGATAACTAGGCAGACATTCATACACATAGATAACTAGGCAGACATTCATACACATAGATAACTAGGCAGACATTCATACACATAGATAACTAGGCAGACATTCATACACATAGATAACTAGGCAGACATTCATACACATAGATAACTAGGCAGACATTCATACACATAGATAACTAGGCAAGACATTCATACACATAGATAATTAGGCAAACATTCATACACATAGATAACTAGGCAGACATTGAGACACATAGATAACTAGGCAGACATTCATACACATAGATAACTAGGCAGACATTCATACACATAGATAAATAGGCAAACATTCATACACATAGATAACTAGGCAGACATTCATACACATAGATAACTAGGCAGAACATTCATACACATAGATAACTAGGGCAGACATTCATACACATAGATAACTAGGCAGACATTCATACACATAGATAACTAGGCAGACATTCATACACATAGATAACTAGGCAGACATTCATACACATAGATAACTAGGCAGACATTCATACACATAGATAACTAGGCAGACATTCATACACATAGATAACTAGGCAGACATTCATACACATAGATAACTAGGCAGACATTCATACACATAGATAACTAGGACAGACATTCATACACATAGATAACTAGGCAGACATTCATACACATAGATAACTAGGCAGACATTCATACACATAGATAACTAGGCAGACATTCATACACATAGATAACTAGGCAGACATTCATACACATAGATAACTAGGCAGACATTTATACACATAGATAACTAGGCAGACATTCATACACATAGATAACTGGACAGACATTTATACACATAGATAACTGGACAGACATTTATACACATAGATAACTGGACAGACATTTATACACATAGATAACTGGACAGACATTTATACACATAGATAACTAGGCAGACATTTATACACATAGATAACTGGACAGACATTCAGACACATAGATAACTGGGCAGACATTCAGACATATAGATAACTGGGCAGACATTCAGACACATAGATAACTGGGCAGACATTTATACACATAGATAACTAGGCAGACATTTATACACATAGATAACTGGGCAGACATTCAGACACATAGATAACTGGGCAGACATTTATACACATAGATAACTGGGCAGACATTTATACACATAGATAACTGGACAGACATTTATACACATAGATAACTGGACAGACATTTATACACATAGATAACTAGGCAGACATTTATACACATAGATAACTAGGCAGACATTTATACACATAGATAACTGGGCAGACATTCAGACACATAGATAACTGGGCAGACATTTATACACATAGATAACTGGACAGACATTTATACACATAGATAACTAGGCAGACATTTATACACATAGATAACTAGGCAGACATTTATACACATAGATAACTGGGCAGACATTTATACACATAGATAACTGGGCAGACATTCATACACATAGATAACTAGGCAGACATTTATACACATAGATAACTAGGCAGACATTTATACACATAGATAACTGGACAGACATTTATACACATAGATAACTAGGCAGACATTTATACACATAGATAACTGGACAGACATTTATACACATAGATAACTAGGCAGACATTTATACACATAGATAACTGGACAGACATTTATACACATAGATAACTGGACAGACATTTATACACATAGATAACTAGGCAGACATTTATACACATAGATAACTAGGCAGACATTTATACACATAGATAACTGGACAGACATTTATACACATAGATAACTGGACAGACATTTATACACATAGATAACTGGACAGACATTTATACACATAGATAACTGGACAGACATTTATACACATAGATAACTAGGCAGACATTTATACACATAGATAACTAGGCAGACATTTATACACATAGATAACTGGACAGACATTTATACACATAGATAACTAGGCAGACATTTATACACATAGATAACTGGGCAGACATTCAGACACATAGATAACTAGGACATTCAGGCATATGGATAGATAGGCAGACATTTATACACATAGATAACTGGGCAGACATTCAGACACATAGATAACTGGGGCAGACATTCAGACACATAGATAACTGGGCAGACATTCAGACACATAGATAACTGGGCAGACATTCAGACACATAGATAACTGGGCAGACATTCAGACACATAGATAACTAGGACATTCAGGCATATGGATAGATAGGCAGACATTTATACACATAGATAACTGGGCAGACATTCAGACACATAGATAACTGGGCAGACATTCAGACACATAGATAACTGGGCAGACATTCAGACACATAGATAACTGGGCAGACATTCAGACACATAGATAACTAGGACATTCAGGCATATGGATAGATAGGCACACATTTATACACATAGATAACTGGGCAGACATTCAGACACATAGATAACTGGGCAGACATTCAGACACATAGATAACTGGGCAGACATTTATACACATAGATAACTAGGCAAACATTCATACACATAGATAACTGGGCAGACATTCAGACACATAGATAACTAGGCAGACATTCAGACACATAGATAACTGGGCAGACATTCAGACACATAGATAACTGGGCAGACATTCAGACACATAGATAACTGGGCAGACATTCAGACACATAGATAACTGGGCAGACATTCAGACACATAGATAACTGGGCAGACATTTAGACACATAGATAACTGGGCAGACATTCAGACACATAGATAACTGGGCAGACATTCAGACACATAGATAACTTGGCAGACATTCAGACACATAGATAACTGGGCAGACATTCAGACACATAGATAACTGGGCAGACATTCAGACACATAGATAACTGGGCAGACATTCAGACACATAGATAACTGGGCAGACATTCAGACACATAGATAACTGGGCAGACATTCAGACACATAGATAACTGGGCAGACATTCATACACATAGATAACTGGGCAGACATTCAGACACATAGATAACTGGGCAGACATTCAGACACATAGATAACTGGGCAGACATTCAGACACATAGATAACTGGGCAGACATTCAGACACATAGATAACTGGGCAAACATTCATACACATAGATAACTGGGCAGACATTCAGACACATAGATAACTGGGCAGACATTCAGACACATAGATAACTAGACATACATTTAGACAGATAGATAACTAGACAGACATTCAAACACATAGATAACCAGACAGACATTTAGACAAATAGACAACTAGACAGACATTGAGACAGATAGACAACTGGGCAGACATTCAAACACATAGATAACTGGGCAGACATTCAGACACATAGATAACTGGGCAGACATTCAGACACATAGATAACCAGACAAACATTCAGATATATAGATAACTAGACAGACATTCAGACACATAGATTGGGCAGACATTCAGACACATAGATAACTAGACATACATTTAGACAGATAGATAACTAGACAGACATTCAAACACATAGATAACCAGACAGACATTTAGACAAATAGACAACTAGACAGACATTGAGACAGATAGACAACTATACAGACATTTAGGCAGATATACAACTAGACATACATTGAGACAGATATATATTTAGACAGACATTCAGATACATATATAACTGGGCAGACATTCAGAGAGAAATACGTAACTTTGTGAGTAGATTTACCAATGGTTTGTATGGCATATATTCCAGCTCATTATCACAAGCAATCTCTGCAACTGTAAAGGAGCTAGGGTGGACAGATGTTGCTTTCTTGGCTCAAGGTAGGCTGGTGTGTCTGTCTTATACGTGTAGTTATATTTATTATCGAAGCTGTAACCACCACAGTGGTATGAAATGCTTAGGACTTCTAATACTACATGCGATGGTGTGTTGTGATTCCATTATCTTGTCTATTTACGTAAACAGTTTAAGCAGATAATTATAAGTTTTCCGACAATGTACATTGGCAACTTGTCGTCTTGACAGACCATAGTTTGATACATTGTGCTTGAAAAGAGGCATAATAACTACAACTCATAGCGGGGAATAAGGATAAAGTTATACGTACCCATAGCACAAAGCTTGGGCGGAATTCTAGAGATCACGTGCTGTCCATGTAGCACGTACCTTCTCTCTGCCTGCCTTGTTTACTCCAGAGGAAAGGCAATACCAATACATCTGGAACAAGACAAACTGCAGAAACTGCCGGATCATCAAAGCAATCTTCTTACTGTCCGCCTGTTGGAGCTTCTATCCTTGACAAGCTGCTAACCAAGGCTTAGGACCTTGTCTGCCCTAGATGGCATTTAGTGTTTAGGTTGCATTTCCTCGCATTAAGATCAGGCTTGTGCCCTCCCAAATGCATTCCTCGTTGGCACAATGTGGAGTGTCTGGTTTTGTGAGTGCAGCCCAACATTCGTCGCTAACAGAAAGCAGGCAGTACCGTCTATTGTCATACGGTAGCTCAGTCATATCTGACTAAGACCTGTCAATTTCCGACAATTAAAGCACAGATAAATTAACATTGATGCGTTGTTTGGTATTCATAAAATTGACAAGAACACAATATAAGAGATAATGTCTGTGTGTGCGTCCCAAACTGCTTTTCTATCAAACTTAGCAGGCTAGTTTAATCTATGATCAATGTGTACATTCTGTCAACTTTCTTTCTGCGTTGATGTCAACTTCTTAAGATTAATTTACCATGTGAACGAGGGTGACGACGCGCGTATGGGAATGTCCTGAGTACAGTGATGTCAGTTCTTCTTAGGTCAGCTCAACTCAACTCAACTTACCTCTGTGAACTCTTTGTAACTTTAACTTTGGAAGAACTTAACAGTTTCATGGTCAGGTTTTTTAAGTGTAACTCTTCTCAAATCAATATTGTATAATTAACTCTCCTTACTTCTGTCGGTGTAACATAACATAACCCACCAAAATCAAAATGCGACAAACAAGCGAATGAGGAACAAACCTCACAGAAGTCCCACTGGATAAAGTCATAACATACCTGGTGAACATTCTTGGCAAAACCAAGCATTGCCAAACTCATGAAATTTCACGACAGCGTCGTCTTTACTTAAACAGAGCAGAATGAACCAACACCTAATTAACAGTAATCGATGCTCAAAATGGAGAGATGCGACTGCCAAATTGCATAACAGTGTAGATCATAATTTTGCATGCTGTTATGAGTTGCTCCCCCGATGGTGTTTCCACCTTGTCGTGGTGGGGGAGCTTGAGTTTCTCAATGACCCCAAGAGCTATGCCGACGGTAGCGTAGCTACCAGCAGGGCCTCCCAAGCCGGACAGGTCAAAGGGTAGAGAACAGACAAAGAGAAACACCCTGGCCCTCCACGTTGGGGGTTGAAGCGTGGGGTTAACATCCCCACCTTTGTAAAAACTATTTTGTTACGAAACAGATACAGAAGCCTCGAATTCGGACTGACTTATTTGGACAACGACCTCGGAACGTTAAAGGACTCTTGAGATTTGGAACATGGAATGTACGGACACTATATCGAGCTGGAGCGGCTGAAGCACTAACCCGGGAGCTGGTTGAATATCAAATGGATATAACAGCAATTCAAGAAATAAGGTGGCCAGGAGAGGGTACTTTAGAGCAAAATGGAATGATTATAATATATGGAGGAAACACCTAAAATAAACATGAATTAGGAACAGGTTTTGTCATCAAAAAAGAGTTATGGGGGAACGTTCTAAACTGTAAAGCTGTTAATGAAAGAATTAGTAAATTACGAATAAAAGGTAAATGGAAAAATATAACGATGATTAATGTACATGCACCTACTGAAGAGAAAGAAGATGACGTTAAAGAAGACTTTTATAATGATTTGGAAGATGTCATAGAAGAAACCCCCAAACAGGACATCCTGATTGTGCTGGGAGACTTCAATGCAAAAATAGGTAGAGAGCAAACTCATAAAAAAGTGGCCGGTATGGAAAGCCTACATACAACTTCAAATGATAATGGATGGAGAGTCATCAACCTGGCAGAAGCCAAAGGACTGCAGATTAGCAGTACCAGACTACAAAGAAAGGATATACACAAACAAACTTGGAAATCATGTGACAAGAGAACCTATAATCAAATAGATCACATTTTAATTAACAACAGAAATGCATCAAACATACAACAAGTTAGAAGTTATAGAGGAGCTGAGTGCCACAGCGACCACTTCCTCGTTGGAGCAAAATTTAAAATAAAACTTAAGAGAGCTTTCTATACTAAATTACAAAGATTACACCCAACATATAACAGAGAAAAACTACAAGAAATTACAGTCAAAGAGAAATTTACAGATGAAATAAAATGTAAACTTGAAACTCTGCAAAACCCTTTGGAGGAAAGCGTTGACCAAACTTGGTTGAACATCAAGAATACAATTCAATCTACCGCAGAAGAATGTCTCGGTGTGTTAACCACGCATAGAAAGAACAGATGGTTCAATCAAAAATGTGAAGAAGCAGTCATTAGGAAAAAGAATGCCAGACATTTATGGTTAAATGACATCAACAACATCCAAAAGGAAGAGCAATATAGAAATGAATGTAAAGAGGCTACAAAAATAGTTCGACAGCAGAAGCGAGAATATATGAGTAATATAATCAAAGATATGGAAACTAATCACCAGAAAAACGAATCCAGAAAGTTTTTTAAAGAACTGAAGTCAATGAAACGAGGGCACCAACACAACACATATGGTTTAAAAGACAAAAATGGGAATATGATAAATACCAATGAGGAAATGTGCAACACATGGAAAGAATATTTTGTTGAATTACTAAATTGTGAAGCTCCAAGTAACACTTTCCCACAGGAAGAGGTTCTAACGTGTGAACCACAAATTGAAGAACCTGCATTTGAAGAAATCCTATATGTAATCACACGACTTAAAAACAATAAGGCAACTGGGGCTGATGGAATTGCTGCTGAATTTATAAAGGCAGGTGGCCATGCATTACATCTAAAGCTATACGAACTAATAATAAAAATCTGGAGGACAGAAGAATTACCCCATGACTGGAAAGAGTCATTATTGATACCTATCTTTAAGAAAGGAGACAAGTTCCAATGTGAAAATTATAGAGGAATATCACTACTGTCCACAAGCTATAAGATACTATCCGCAGTATTACTAAATAGACTAAAACCATATTCAGAAGACATATTAGGTGACTACCAGGCGGGTTTTAGACAAAACAGATCAACAATAGATCAGATATTTATCTTACGACAAATAGCCGAGAAAAATTGGGAATATAAAAGAGATCTCCATAACATTTTTGTGGATTTTAAAAAGGCTTATGATAGTGTCCATAGGAATAGTCTATGGAATGCTATGCAGGAATTTGGAATACCAAGGAAGTTAATCAACATGACCAGACTATGCATGGAAGATACTTATAATATAGTAACATATAAAGGCAAGAAATCAGACCCTTTCCAAATAACATCTGGCTTGAAACAGGGTGATGCACTATCGCCGCTACTCTTCAATCTGGCTCTAGAGAAAGTTGTAAGGAAGGTAAAGGAGGAATGTGATATTGGAGGAACATCCAAGCTGCTTGGTTATGCAGATGATATAGATATTATAGGGGAAAATGAACAAAAGACATTGGAAATATTGACTCACTTAAAGGAAAAAGCCCAACAGATGGGGCTGGTTATCAACCAAGATAAGACAGAATATATGGTAATTTCAAGAGAAGGAATGGCTAAAAACTCTGGCCACATACAAATAGATAATATGACCATTAAAAGAACGGAAACATACAAATACCTGGGTACAATCTTCAACTGCTCCAACATCATAAGGGAAGAAATACAAACTAGAATCAATTCTGGAAATAAGATATACTATGCACTACAACATCTACTAAAATCAAATGCGCTATCTCGTAACACCAAAATCACAATATACAAAACACTGATCAGACCAGTTGTGCTGTATAGCTCTGAAACCTGGAGTACAACGAAAGGAGACGAAGCCTTGTTACAAACCTTTGAGAACAAAGTTTTAAGACGCATCTTTGGGCCCATTAGGGATACACAAAGTGGAGAGTGGAAAAGAAGAAGTAACAAAGACATTTATGATCTGTTTAAGTCCCCGCTAATCACTGGTATCATGAAGGCTAATAGACTACAATGGCTGGGGCATATAGAAAGAATGGAAGATAATAGGGAAACAAAACTCGCTTACATTCAGGAAATAAATGACCGTAGACCCCGAGGTAGACCAAGAGACGGTGGAAGGATAATATATATACAGACCTCCAAGCACTTGGAATCAGCGACTGGCAAGAGAAGGTCAACCACAGAGACGAATGGAGACGGCTTGTGTCTGCAGCAAAGAACCTCAATGGCTCGGAATGCTGAAGAATAAGAAGAAGATTATCATACAGTAGTCTGTCCTGTGCAGAACTTCTCGCCCAATAACAGTCTTTCTATTGTTCTGTGCCTAGATGTCCGCCTGCAGCCCTCTGGTCTTGGGTTCGAATCCGGATCCGGTAGGATTTGTAATATTGACCTGATCCCCGCCTAAAATAGATACCAGAATTCCACCCATCGAATGCTGAATTGGTCTATAAATATATGTGTCTAGCACATAAGCCTAATGCGCTTTATTGTGAGTAAATGGGTATTTTCATTATGCTGTTGATAAGCCAGATGTTCTGCCTCGGTTATTATTATCTAATACAATGAAAGTAAATAGGATATGTTAGTTAGTTAGTTATCAGTTGGGGTATCTTCGTTGCACTCCGGACATGTCCATAGGTGCTCAGATCCTCCCCCCAGCATATGCATCAGAGTCCGGTGACTAATAGTGCCAGTTCTATGTTGGTTGACGAGGCGCTTTGTTTTCCCTATGTACCTCTCGCGTCTGGCTGTGCCGATTCTTACTCCCAGGTCTTTCATCCTGGAAAGCGATGTGGAATCACTGGCGACAAAATCCTCTGTTCTCGCCATATCTTTAAGGGCGTTAATAACATCCGCACGATCCATGGGCTGGCCATCTACATGGGGTGCAGAGCCAGCCAATTTATCAGCTCGTTCATTTCCCTCGACTCCCGCATGTCCCGGGACGAAGATGAAGGTGACTTTGCGGACAACAGACTTCCGCAGCGACTCAGTCCACTGTCTACGTACAGATCCAGCTTCGACCTTCTGAATCATGCTCATTGAATCACTTAGTACACACACGTTGGTATAATGCTGTGATTCCAGCCATATGAAAGCCTGTGTAACTGCCATCACCTCCATCGTCATGCTGCTCGTGGTCATAGAGTGGGCACCACTGGATTCTTGAACGGTTCGGCCCGCTGAACGGGCTGTAAATGCCCACGCACTTCTCTGCTGCTTTACAACAGATCCATCTGTATAGATGAGCACTTCGGGGCTATCTGAGGGATCATAGATGAGCGCGTTAACCTCTTCATTGACAGCGGCAGGGTTCTGCTCTCTGCACCGTCTGTCGAGTGTGATAATGCAGGAGAAGGTACACCTAAAAGCTGGAGGCACCGGCACCCATTCCTTGCCGGGGTAGGTAAATAGTAAATAGGATATGATTGATAATAACGTTGATAATTGCTAGGGACAATCAAATTCTTGACAGGAGACAAAAACAGCATAGAATAGATGAATGTCTCATTAGTTCTGATGTGATCTTACAGACGACTTCTCCCCCGTACTGAGCCTCAGACACGAGGAGCTTCGAGTGTGGCCACTGAGATTACCCAATGTGATCAGCACGTCATCGGACTCCGAGCTTCAGAGGATTTTGATAGAGCTTCGTGAATCTGAGAAAGAGAAATGCATCTTACATTCCAATAACAGAAATGTGGTAATGAATGTATTAAAGGCGGTAAGGCTTCATCTAGCAGTGTTTAGCTTATTCTATATAAAGAAAGCCATTATCCTCATTGTATGTCAGGTTCGGGGACACCAACGATCACTTTTCCCCAAAGCCATTGACTTTTCTTATCCTTGATAAGCTCGATATCTGACTATTTCCCGCGACGCTCTGTCAAACAACAAAGCATTGTCTGTCTCTGTCCTATAATGTCACATGACATTCTCCTGACACTCTGTTCTAATAACGTAACCAAAACATGAATACTAGCTTCTCCTCATTGTCCCTGGTAGTTATTGTCTGTGTGAATTTACCTGATTTAGTACTTGGATCATTGCCAATATCTGTTGAACATATATGCAGAAAATGTAAGCGGAAACGTTACAAATCATGAGATCAGATACAATTTTGATACATCTTTAAGAGGTGAAAATCCAGTTCCAGAACTCAGATCTCCAATGAAATAGCCCTCCACTTAAATAGCGCTAATAGATTAGAACAGACAATCCCTTCTGTCAAAGGACTATGAAGATCAGAATCTTTCTTCTGAACTTAAACAATAAAAACACATAATATTCACAGAAAAAAACTATATGCGAACCAAGCGGCACAATCAATAATGGAAATACTGAAAATATCACAGTCTTTGGATATCTTGGCTCGATTATTAACAACAGTGGGTTCTGTTCACAAGACGTCTGCCGGAGACAGGCCACAATAAACAGAGGTTAAAGAGCCTTGTATATTGCAGAAACAACTATTCCAAAATTATAGAAAGTGGGTCGTAAGAAATGGATGACTGAAGAAATTTTACACCTAATGGAAACAAAACGGCTCAACAAAAATAATCCTGCCAAATATAAAGAAATTCACAGACAAGTCAGAATATTATGTAGGAAGGCAAAAGAATCATGGCTTGAGGGAAAATGCTTAGAAGTTGAAAAACAACACAACAGTCAAAATACCAAATTAGTGCACAAAAGAATTCAGGAACTTACTAATAAAAGAACAAGTACATCAACAGGCTGTCTAAAAACTAAAGATGGCAAAATCATAATAGAAAAAGATCAGATTCTACATGTATGGACAGATTATGTGTATAATGATAACAGAGAGGAACAGTATGATATTAGATTCAATAATGAAGGACCAGTAATTATAAAGATGGACGTTCAAAATGTTCTTAAGAATATGAAAGCTGGCAAGTCCCCCGGTGCAGATAACATCACAACAGAAATGATTGAAGCTTTAGAAGAATTTGGATTAGAGCAAGTCACCAGACTGCTGAACACATTATTTGATACTGGAGATATACCTTCTGAATTATGTAATTCTGTATTTATTGCAATCCCAAAGAAATCAGGAAATGAGTCACATCACAAAGATTTTGTTACGAATTATCATGCAAAGCGTGAGGAAGAAAATACAACCTGAAATAGGGGAAGAACAATGTGGGTTTGTAGAAGGAAAGGGTACAGTAAATGCTGTGTATATGCTGCGAACAGTTATTGAACGTGCTATAGAAGTAAACAAGGATATACATCTTTGCTTTATTGACTACACAAAGGCTTTTGATAGAGTTAGACATGTCAATATGGTGGATATGCTTGCAGATCTACACATTGATGGGAAAGACATTAGACTTATAAAAAACATATATTGGAAACAAAAAGCTGCCATAAGGATTGATAATGAAGTGGGACAATATCAACCTATTAAGAGAGGTGTTAGGCAGGGATGTGTAATGTCTCCAGATCTTTTTTCCCTATATAGTGAAAATATTTTCAGAAATGTAGAAGATATAAATGGAATCAGCATTGGTGGAAGAAACATCAATAACATTAGATATGCAGATGATACAGTATTGATTGCAGACAATGCACAGGATCTGCAACAATTAGTAGACGCGGTTGTTGTACACAGTGAGCAGCTGGGGTTGGAATTAAATTGTAAGAAGACACAGGTTATGGTCGTCACTAGGAAGAACGAAGTACCACAATGTAATATACAAGTAAATGGGAATATTCTGCAACAAGTGAATCGATACAATTATCTCGGAACAGTCATAACATCTGATGGGAGATGCCTTGAAGAGATTAGAACAAGAATCGCCATGGCAAAAGTAGCCTTTAGCAAGATGAAAGACATTCTGACCAATAAAAAGATGTCAATTGAAACGAGAAAAAGAGTGTTGAGGGGATACATAGAGCCTGTTCTTTTGTATGGATGTGAAACTTGGACAATGTGCAGTCAAGCTGAAAAACATCTGATGGCTGCAGAAATGTGGTTTCTGAGGAAAATGCAAAGAATACCATGGACAGACAGAAAAACCAATGACCAAGTACTACAGGAGACAAATGAAAATCGTAGACTGATTAGAGAAATTAGACCAAGACAGTCAAAATTTTTTGGACATGTTATGAGAAGAAATGGATTGGAGAACTTATTGACAACTGGCAAGATCGAGGGGAACAGACCACGAGGAAGACCGAGAGGAAAATACCTGGATGGCTTGGCCACATGGCATGGACGAGAGAGCTGATCCACGACTCCGGTGATCGGGTGAAATGGCGAGTCATGACCGCCCACGCTTTCCGGCATGGCACATGATTGATTGATATTGGCGAGGGATCAAAGGTATTTTCTAAGAGCAGTGGTGAGGACGACGTTCTGTAAATAACCTGCTGCATGGAATGAAAATGAAAAGAGCAAACACTTCTTCTTATGCTGCTTTTGTCTTCTTATTCGTCTTCTTTCCTTTCTTCTTCTTCTTCTTCTTCTTCTTCTTCTTCTTCTTCTTCTTCTTCTTCTTCTTCTTCTTCTTCTTCTTCTTCTTCTTCTTCTTCCTTCTCCTCTTCTTCTTCATTATCTCCTTCGTCATCAACATAATTACTATCATCGCCATAATCTTTATTACATTATCATCATCATCATCATCATCATCATCATCATCATTACCAGTTCCTTCTGCTTCTTTTTTTTTTCTTTTTTCTTCTTTATTTTTGCCTATTTGCTTCTCTGCGTCAAGATATGAAAAGACGTCGGGAAGAACCTCCAGTGTCGACCTCTTAGATAATGATGTAGTTGCTATGTTAAGCTGTTAATTCATCTGTTTACAAGAACTGCTTTTTGATTTTGCTTTTTCAGCATTAAAGTGACGCATAATCTGTTGTTAGCTACAATAAGTAGCCTAATCAATTTATTGCATTTAATAGTATTTATTGTGGCCGAATAGGCATGGAAGTTCCCCTCTACACATTTTATATTTATGGTTGTATTGTTTTCTTTCAGGCCAACCATCTACATTTATTACATCATTCAATTGACTGGTTCATCTCATATCCGGTAAGTCAACATTCAAATATGTATCCAGAAATATAATTTGCCCGAAATAAATCTACACTGGACGACAGACAGGGATAATGCTGTGAAAAAAGTCACGATGTTATGTTCGTTGTGATAAGTTTCGCTTTGAACTAACGCATATTCTATACAAGTGCTACTGCTTCTAGTGCAATGGACTGATGTTTGCGAGTTGTTTATATGTCTTTATGACTAGTGTCCCTCGCCATCAGGCAAACCCAACCCAACTTCTGATGTACTTGTAATATAAGTCCCAAGTCAAGGATCACAAGTCTACATGTAAGTCCAGTTGAGCTGTGGAGGGGTTGAACTCGCTACCTCCGCATCAGCATACTGGAAGTTTAAGAATGAGTGCTCGTATCCATTGGGGCATGCTGATCTTACGAACAGTTGTATGTGGCCTGTTCTTCTTTGTGGACGCGAAGGCTTCGCAACGAGGAGCGGAGTGTCAACAAACTGGAGAAAGCGGAGTTGTGGATGTTAAGAAGAAATGCTTAGGTATTGAGAGCTTCATGTGTTACAAGATCACTCATAAAAGGTATAGGGAAAAGACAAATGAAATTCATGAGATACGACAATAGAAAAGATGGAATCCTGAAATTATTCATATGTGGGGAAATTACTAGAAAGGTATGGTAGAAGAAGACAGAAAAATATGTGCTCATTGTGTGTGTTTGTGTGTGTGCTTTGTGGAAAGCCTTAACAGCTGCGCAACAGATTATAATATAAGCAATATCAACTTCCTCAAAATATCATACGATAATTTGTTTTGAAGAGTCATGTTTGTACATGCCTGCTCCAGAACAGGCATCTGAAGAAAGTTAGTTAGTTAGTCGCGGTTCCATCTTCACAACAACGGGTCGTCCCCATTATGCTCCGTTCCTGTGCCAGTGAATGTCACATAAAATGCTCCTCACTTCCAAATGTGAAAAGTGGAAAAGACAGGAGTCTCGACAGCCAACAGCCAGCACAGGTACACTGTGCTTAATGCCGCCGCCAGAATGTCAACACAAAAGTCCTCCAGGAAACACACAGTTCATCTTTGATGGAATCGGCAGTCATTCTCCCATCCGGATGTTTTCCTAGATGTTCTAGGTGGAAATGTAATAGTGTTTTTGTTGTAATTTGATTCTTTTCTGTATCACGATAGCAAGGTGCCTTTTTGTGCCAGTTTTGTTTTATTTTATAACCTGGCCTGAAATGACAATGTTCCAGCCGCAAACCTCATTTTATTTATGTTCCTGGTATCTTCGCTAGGATTTTGAAGACTTCGTTGGTGGTGACGGGAAAGCATGGCCAGGCTCGCTCTATGGGCTGCAGCTGTTGAGACAAGACAAGATACCAAGCAACATCTCACGTGAGTTACTGTACTGGATTTCCCATTTGTAGCCAGTCGAAAATATCACATTCTGTTAAACAGTATAGCGTTACCATTGTAATATATAGTGTTTGATATTATTTCAAGCAATGGTCTCTCAAACTTGTTCCTTGTGCAATTCTGACAATAATAGCAGATTTTCCTTTACTAATCCACTTATGTGTTGAAAATAATATTTACTGTTGTGAATTTGAATAATGAAGACACAAACAATATATTGCACAATTTATTGTCTGGCATATTTCGCTACATCTCGTTAGGTTATACCACATAATACCCGGGAAGGTTAACCCGGTCAAAAAACACCAGCAGAAGTCGGATGTGTCGGCCTAAGGGTGCAAATAAACTTGGCACAACGCAATTACATCTGAGGAAACACTCCGGATGAACACAGAAGAAGAAGATATCCACATAATAGAAAGTTCAACATGAAATGAAGTAGATTACAGAAGAAGCCGGGGCAGACGTTCAGTTGTGAAAGGTGCCAAATAAGAATATGTGGAATAGGAGTTACACATAACTGTTGTTATCTCCTATAAGGAAGAATTGTAACGAATCCTTTCAACGGAAATAAATAAATACATATTCTAATACGTTTCAATGCCACCACTGTCGTTTTAAAGAGATGATCATGTCTTTGACTTATTTAACTGGTTTACCCCAGTACATAGCAGACGCCTGGGCATATCTTAGCAGCTTTTGGTTATTTGTATTTAAAAACACACTGAAATGCCTTTCATCTGGATATATCTCCAGATTCAATTAAAAGGCGTGTTATTGAAAACGACGACTTCTTCCGGCGGTTGCTAGGCTTAGTTGACTTGCCAGAATGTTTGACTGTTACTTCCCTAATCCATTTAGGGATGTGCTCTGCTATTCTACTTTCCAGCTGTCATAAACTAAATATAACTATTCTTAATATTACTATTTGACTTCACTCTCTCACACTCTGCTTCTAGTCCCCATTGTCACCAGGTAGCCTCTCTCTTTCTCGCTCTCTCTCTCGCTCACCCCTCTCTTTCTCTCTCTCTCTCTCTCTCTCTCTCTCTCTCTGTCTCTCTGTCTCTCTCTCGCTCTCTTTCTTTTTCTTTCACTCTCAATCTCTGTCTTTTTTTTCTTTCCCTCAATATTCTCTTATTCTCACGTTGTCTCTATCTGTCTCTCTCGCACACACACTCTCTCTCTCTCTCTCTCTCTCTCTCTCTCTCTCTCTCTCTCTCTCTCTCTCTCTCTCTCTCTCTTTTCTCTAGCTTTTGCCTTCTGTTCTCGTTTTCAACGAACGTTCGAATGTTAGATCAAGGAAGCACCAGATAACACCTCTCTCTCTCTCTCTCTCTCTCTCTCTCTCTCTCTCTCTCTCTCTCTCTCTCTCTCTCTCTCTCGTACACAGACACAAACAAAAACACACACATAAACACACACACACACGCACACACACACATAGTCGCTCTGTTGCGTGAGAATAAGTGAAAAGCCATATGTAATCATATACAGCTAACCATGAAATGATTCTTTCTCCCACTAGATATCTCTACTGCACATATGTCTCTCCTGGGTCTAAGAAAGATCATATCAAGTTATATATAGTTACCCATGAAATGATTCTCTCCCCCACTAGATATCTATACTGCAAACATGTCTCACATGAGAAAAGTATAAAGTTATGTACAGTTAACCATGAAATGATTCTCTCTCGCACCAGATATCTATACTGCAAACATGTCTCACCTGAGAAAAGTATAAAGTTATATACAGTTACCCATGAAATGATTCTCTCTCCCACTAGGTATCTATACTGCAAACATGTCTCACATGAGAAAAGTATAAAGTTATGTACAGCTAATCATTAAATGATTCTCTCTCCCACCAGATATCTATACTGCAAACATGTCTCGCCTGAGAAAAGTATAAAGTTATGTACAGTTAACCATGAAATGATTCTCTCTCGCACCAGATATCTATACTGCAAACATGTCTCACATGAGAAAAGTATAAAGTTATGTACAGTTAACCATGAAATGATTCTCTCTCGCACCAGATATCTATACTGCAAACATGTCTCGCCTGGACCTTGGACTTGCCGTGGATGTGGTTGGTCTGCTGAGACACATCCTGTGGTCAGAGTCGACAGACTGCAGCCGTGAACGCCTAATCGGCGACTACATTATCACACCAGAGATATTCAGCTGGCAGCTCAAGAACAGGGTGGGAGGTGTAAGAGGGAATGAATGCATGAGTAGGTTAAGTCAATACTAACATGTACTAATATTTCGCGGGTGTGGCTAGAATGAGTTAACAGTAACATATAAGCATATTAAATTGGCGTGAGTAGGATTAGTTAACACTAACATATAAACATACTATGTGGCCTTGAGTGGGATTAGTTAACACTAACATAAAACATATTAAGTGGGCTTGAGTTGGATTAGTTAACACTAACATATTGCATGGGTGTGAATAGGATTTGTTAACACTAGCATTTACTACTGTTATATGGGCGTGAGTAGGATTTTTCACCATCAAGTATCTTGTGGACTATCGTGGGCAATCATGTCTTTCCACATCTTGCCATCTCCACGGACATGTAACATTTGGTGTGCTAAGGCGGGGGGGGGGGGGGGATCTGTCAGTAATCTTCACTCGTTGTCTTTCTCTCTTTTTATAAATCATTCCACTTGTCACATATAATAGCTTTTCCCTTTTCGTAATGTGACCATCCTTCTGATATTTGTGATAAGTTGTCATTGTATTTTACCGTCTTTCAAAACATCTATATTACTCATGTTAGCTGTCCGGGAACCCTAGTGGTGCAGGCGTGGAGCTCTTGCTGCAACACATGAAGAAAGGTAAATTTCCGGGGCCAGATAACATCAGTGTCGAAGAAATTAAAGCTATTGTTAATTGGGTGTAGAAGTGATAACACAACTGCTAAATGATATCTATAACAGTGGATATTTAAAGGGGTTAACGGCATTGTGCGTAATCCCGTATATCCACGTTGGGAAAACAGCAGCTGCGAGAATCGGCAACGGTTCGCGCCGCTCTGGTAACTAACGGGGGGGGGGGGGGGTGGGTATGTGACCCGGTCGATCAGAGAGTAATGGCAAACTACTGAACGTAAAACTTGCCTAGTACATCAACAGCAGCTGCAAAATGCTGGTGTTGACTGCAACGTCCTGTAAGGGACATGCAACATTAAAAAAAATTCTACCCCATAAGAATATTTTGCAATAAAAGGGAGAATGTCGCACAACTGGTTTAATGAGTAATATGACTAAAATACTAATGAGAATTATGATTAGAAGAATAAAAAATTATGTAAAGACCAGAAACTGTAAGTGAGCAGTGCGAGAATTTGTGGAAGGTAAAGACACAAACAACACCATGAACAGAAAGACTTATTGAAATTAACAAAGATCTATATTTGTGCTTTACTGACTATACTGATGAATTTGAAACGCGAAGTAATGATTACAATGTTGGATATATTAAACACTGATGGCAAGGATATAATAATAATAATAATAATAATAATAATAATAATAATAATAATAATAATCATAATAATAATAATAATAATAATAATAATAATAATAATAATAATAATAATAATAATAATAATAATAATAATAATAATAATAATAATAATAATAATAATAAAGAACATGCATTGCCAATAATGAGTGCCCATACGAATAGTCAATCCGTTGGGAACTTTTCAACACATTAAACAAGGTGTTAGTCAGGGTTGTGTATTATCACCTGATCTCTTCAGCTTGTACAGAGAAATAATAATTAAATCCAACAAGGCATACCAAGGGTTTAGTCTGAATAACAGAGAAACAGAAGTAATGGTTATAACAAAGAATAAATTTATATTTAAATGCAATATTACTGGGAAGGTTAACCCGGTAAACAAATGGCCGCAGAAGTCAGATGTGTCGGCCTAACGGCGCCAGAACGCAGCTTTGCTGTAAACAGGCACAACGCAATCACGTCCGGAATATTAAAAAAAACTCCGGATGAACGCAGAAGAAGAAGAAGAAATGCAATATTAAAGTGAATGAAACCAACGTGAAACAAGTCTGTACATTTAAGTATTTGGATACTTTAGTAAAGGCAGGTGGAAGATTTGCTAAGGAAGCTGAAAGTAGAATACCCGAAGCCATTGCAGCACTTTACAAGATGAAGTGTATTCTCTGCAATTCCTCGTCAACCGAGGAGAGGAACAGAATTTGTAAGAGCTATGTTGAGCTAGTCGTTATGTACGAAAGTGAACGATTGACAATTAGCAGACAAGTGGGGAATTATGTGAAAGCTGCGGAGATGTGATGTTATAGAAGAGTGATGAGAACATTGTCGACTAATGAAGATATCTTGACCAAAATCTCACAAAGCGAAGTGGTTACTCGCATCTGAAGAAGACAGTTCACATTCTTTGAGCGTGTCATGAGCAGCGAAAAGCTGGAGTAAGTCACCGCAACGGGAATGTTGAAGGGAAGAGAGGAGGGAGGAGACCGCAAGAGAAGATGCTGGACAGATTGATATCTTGGCATGGAGTAATGTCTGTGTCAGAAAGGATTTGCAGCACAGAAAACAGAAGGCGGCCGGCAGAAAAGATCACCAAAACCACACGCCATCGATAATAAGAAAAAGAATTATCTCTACTTTTGAAGTTTTTTTTTTTTTTTTTCAGAATAAATTATTCCGTAAAATCATATCTTTGAGGCCTCTAAAGATGTTTTTTTGTGCTTGTTTTTAAGGCGTGTTCCATGTAACATGCAACAATTCTTTGTCTATCCTTCAGCGACAGCTATTTATTCTATTAAATGGTCATAATTTCATACAATGCAGTTTTTACTTGTATTATTATGCCCTTTATATGAGTGATACATCTTACATCTGATGTGAACATTATTTCTAGACATTTTACTAACTGTACTTCTCCCAGAATTAATACCAATGACTTTAATTGTACATTCAGGCTTCATCTCTTTCTTAGATAATACCATTACTTTTGTCTTTCTATTATTCAAGCTAAGGAATATTAACTTTCTAAAGCTAATGTGTCTTTCATGTTTTGTAGTTCCTTTTGGGTTGTTACTGTCAAGACGGTATCATCGGCATAATAGTAAGAAGTACATGACACTTTTTACACGTCCTGTAGTATATGGGCAAATAGTGCTAGCTCTATATTTGTATAGACAGATTGCGAACGTTGATGTGGTCAGTATCACGGTATTATCAGTATAAAAGTTATTCATATTATGATCACCCCTGAAATATTTTCTGTAAATCCCTTTATAATCTATGTTATAATAAAAACAAATCATAGACATCTTTGTCTAATAACGCTCTACATACACTGAAATGTTCCTTATTTCGTTCTTAATTCCTATAGACTGCTCTTTGTTGTCATTTTACGTTATTCATTTTCCTATGATTTTGCCATCAATCATTAATTGTTCTAGTTTTTGATTATTTCGTCATATTTCAAACTGTGAAGTGATTGTCTATGGTACATGAAGCTTAAATACAGAGCTATTTTACTTCTATAGCTTCTTCTAATAGTGTCCTGCTAGTGTATATTGCATTGTTTGTGTCCTTACCCTATAAAAAGCCACAATCTTCTTTCTTACTCCTCTCATAATTATTCTCATTAACAAAGCTTTACTGTGCAATGATGATCATCTGATGTCTGACAGATCTAGTACTACAGATTTTATTAGGTCATTATGAGGTTAATCACTATTATACATGTCATTTCGAAATGTTATTATTTCGATTCCAAGGCCTCAATTTCCTCTAGCGTAATGTTGTCTGGCCCTGTCTGTTGTTATCAAATAGCTCTTCTACTTATTGTGTAAATTTATTAATTATATAATTTTATTATCAGACTTGGGGAACATAACACTGACTATTTTACGTGGGCATTATCACAAGTAATAATGTACATATCAAATGGGATCAGAAGAAGAGGTCGAACCTGTAAACGATGTATAGAGGAAATAACAGAGTATGGGAATCTCGATATATGAAATACATAAACAGGCATTCGCCCGCTGTTTATGCTTCACACCGACAACGCAAGATATATGAGGAGCAAGATGAGATGAGATGAGATGAGATGAGATGAGATGATTGGTAAGATCAGTCAAAGTTAACATGGACTAGTGTTAAACGGTCAAAGGAATCTGCGGTAACGCAGTGACTAGCACACTTGCCTGCCGGGCGGTGATTATGTGTAAGATCCCCCATATGTTTTCACATAGACCAGAACTGCCAGGCCGACCCAGCCTAAAATAGGTATCATGAAATATCTTGGGAAGTAATGATGGTCTTGACGGTCTCTGTAGCAAAGGGCTCTGGCAGACCGATTTGGCAGCAGACCGCGTTGCGCTGGGTTTTAACGAGTTGGTATGGGAGCCGCTCGTAAAGAAAGCAATGGGAAACTACTGAACGTAAACTTGCCAAGACATCAACAACAGCAGTAAATTGCTGGTGTTGACAGCGATACCCTGTAAATATGATAGGGAAAAGAATGGTGGTCTAACCGATATTGACTAAATCAGCCATCGAGTAACTATTGGTCTGTAAAGTTATGGGTCTAGCACACTACGCCTCAAGACGTGGAAAAGAGACCTTTATTGTACTGTGCTTCACTTTCTGTTACAGAAAGTCGCTTTCTTAAGTCGCTTTGCACTCCGAACAGAATGGTGTTAACAACGAAAGAAAGCATTTGTTTTTGTTTTTTCAAATTGGTTCTACATACAAAGAAGACTTTACAAATGTAGTGGTAAATATTTTTTAAGTCGCTTTTTAAGCGACTTTCTGTAAGTTCTAGACAGGTATTATTTTTAGTGTCTCTACGTATGAGGTTCTTTCTGATAGTAATACATGTTTGGTCATGAAGTTCATTACATAAGAGCACTATACGACAGACGGGGGTTAAGATAACAAGATAGAGTGAAATAATGCAATATAGCATAACAGAGAAAGAAGAGATTCAGTGAAGTGTAAAATGCGTGTCTGCAATAGTTAAATAGGTATGATAAGTTACTAGGAAGGAAGGATTTAACGTAGTAAATTTAAGAGTAATTGAGAAGCTGTTAAAACATAGCATCTGAATTATGGAGTGGTAGATTTTGTGATGCAATAACATACACATATATAGAGTCGCATTGTGTAAATGTTGGGGTGCAATAACACACATTTACAGAGTCGCATTGTGGTGCAATAGCAGACACATATACTGAGCCACGTTGTGTAAATCACTATATTTGATTAATCCCTTTATGAACTGATTTCCAGACAAGCCCATACCAAGGAGCTCTTGGTCAGTATACCTGGGACAAGCACAGCAATTTCAGAACCAACTTCACTATAGATGTATTAAAGTACAGTGGAAACACCACCAAGGTAGATGGCTTGTAATCCTTTACGTTGTGAAACAATTATAATCTGCACATACTACATGTGACTCGCTGACTAGAATATTCACACTTAAGTGGGTAGTGTAACGTTTGGTGTGTTGATAAATATTGTGACTGTTTGTTTAACTGACAAGCCTCTAGTAGTGCTCAGTCTGACGGTAAAATAATCGGCCAGTACATGTGTGTTTTTAGATTGAATATAATATTATAAATAAGTAGATAGTACACTTTTACTCATATACAGGGTGTTTGCAAAGTCTCACTACACTTTGTTTGTAGAGCAAATTTGAAAACAAAAATGATGCTTTCTTCCGTTGATAACACCATTCTGTTTTGCGTGCGAAGAATTATTCCACCAGATGACATCTATTCGCTGCATATTGCTTCATAATGGACTGTGGAGCACATTTTTTGATGACATCATGTACTTAATTTTTCACATTTGTTCTACACACAAAGTGTATTGAGACTTTACTAACACCCTGTGTAAACATAAATATGCATGCTTCGGGCAAAATGGCAGTTTTTTATTCAACAATCAAGAATAGAGAGCATCTGTTGGATTTGTTTCCCGAAAGCATGCTGATTGTCGAGGGAAACGAGCAGGCGGACAGACTGACTGGGTGTGCACCACTTGGCTGGGTATTGGTGCATGATAAAGCAGATGAGGTCGGGGCCTTCTGAAATCGTCTGTATACTGCAGAAGAACAGATAGGTCATCACGGCTTTGAGAGAATGGTGCTACGGTGAGTTACCAGGGAATGGTGCTACGGGGAGTTACCAGGGGAACTTGCCGACACTCAGAACTCCGAGGAAAGACCAGAGAGAGAGAGAGAGAGAGAGAGAGAGAGAGAGAGAGAGAGAGAGAGAGAGAGAGAGAGAGAGAGAGAGATAACATAGTCATCAGACAGACAGGTAAATATGCAGATTGACAAACAGACAGACAAAAGAACGATGGTATCGGAGTGGCTCGCATGCTTACCTGCCGGCCCGTTGGCTATGTGTTCGAATCCCCCTCGAGAAGGTTTTTATTCAATGACTTGGTCACCCAGATCGACCCAGCCCAAAATGGGCACAAAGAATTGTTTAGGAAGTAAAGGCGACCGCCCATGTGTTGACCATATTCCATATCGAGTGCGGGTTGGTCTATACAAATATATAGCTGTCACCAAAGACCAAAACGCCTCGAGGTCTTGAAAAGGGTCCTTCATTTTTTCTTTATTTTACCATCAACCAGTTCAAAAAGGCCTTTTCTTATGTATGCATGTGGATGTTTCCCGTTGGTATGTTGCAATTCGTTGTCTCTGATCTCTCTATTGTGAGTGAGTAAATATGTATGCCTGGGAGTGTGTGTTTGTGTGTTACTGGGTGAGTGTTTAACTGTGAGAGTTTGTGTAAATCATGTAAGTATGTATGTGTTTATACATGTGTGCGTGTATCTGTGTCTGGCTGCCTACCTGTCTCATAACATGGTAATATGCATTGGTTATTTTCACAACGTTCATTTGACAATGTTTTTCTAGCTATGTGAATGTAACATGCACAATATATAATTGATGTACGTAAGATGAGTCATTGAAAGGGCCGGCGTGCCTAATTTGGATCCTTTCAAAATAAATTTCGTTCGTTCGTTCGTTCTGTTTTACGAAACGTCGACTTGTTTACCTTTGGAACAATAATCATTCAAAACAGAAATAGTCCCTTAGCAGGAACCTGCTATGAGTATGTGAAGCGCTAGGGCCTTCACATTTAGTACGTCAGAATGTACTTAGGAATGGGTGGCCGGTCTCTCCCTCAATTAGAGGACGACGAGGGCAGGCATGGGACTCTCGTCCAACAGTGCTCATGACATTATCAGTACAATCTCCTAACGATTCCGACAATGCGCCCGCTAATATATATATATATATATATATATATATATATATATATATATATATATATATATATATATATATATATATATATATATATATATAAAGAAGACCCTGTTGAGCTTGACTCTAGTCCGACTTTGTGAAGACACATGAAGGGTGTAGCATAGGTGGGAGCGCAAGCGCAATTGAAATACCACTACTTTTATCGTTTCTTTACTTAGTCTCCGGTGGGCCTATTCTCGCTGGTCGCGAGATCCGCACAGTGACAGGCAGGGAGATTTGCTCGCAGCAGACAAGCATTATCTCCGGCGGGCCTACTCTCGTTAGTCGCGGGAGCCACACAAGTCAGGCGGGGAGTCTGACGGTAGTACATGCTTACAAGGTCCAGACACTTGCGTTTGACAGGTGTACGCGCCCAGTGGTCCGGGCGCGTATACGACCCTTACCTACGGGATTTGGCTCAACGCCTCTAAGTCAAATCCCAAGGGTTTAGGGTCTGGCCATCGCTCGTCTCCTGCTCGTGGAGGCGAGGTCTCGGAGGTTTGACGCTGTGCCGCCAGCGTCTGCAGCCTACCTTGTTCCAGACGTATTGGTTATCCATTCCTCTGGATAAAAACAAGGCAAGGCCGAGAGAGGGAACATATCGTTTGGGCACCACATGTTCTCTGAAGCTCTGCCCAGGCATTGGGATGGAATTTTGGCCAAATTGCCAACTCACATACTTTGGTCTGTCAAGACTGCAAGGTGCCACTCACACACACACACACACACACACACACACACACACACACGCACGCATGCACGCACGCACGTGTGTCTTATCCTGTTTGCTTGTCAGCTACATGTCTATTTTTGTTTCCAAACAATGTTTCTTACATCTCTGTGTCCATGTGTCTCTCGTGTAGCTTGGAATGATATCTTTCGACATGGGCGTTCCCAACGTAACTATACAGCACCAGCCACCTCCTGCAAAAGGACGCATTCCAAATGTGTTTGGACAAGATGAAGTTCTTAGAATAGCTACAAAACAGGTAAGTGATATCTGTGTTTTCACATACAGCTCTGTAATTACACCTCACGCCAAGGGGGAAATATGTTAAGCAAATAATCCCAATTAAAAAAGTGTCTATTTGTACTCATATTCTACAGTTTTTACCGCTTTGGGAGGGTTTATGTTTTTACTTAGATTCTACATTAAGATAACGGTCTGGGATGTTTATTCCTTTACTCATATTCTATATTGTATTTAACTCTATGGGATAGTTTATTCTTTGATTCATATTCTACATTATTTTAGCACTCTATAGTGGTTTATTAATTCGTCTCCCAGTATAGTTACCAATATGTGTTAGCCGTTGAAGTAGAGGTAGTTTCGTTAAAAGTGAACTCGCGTGATAATTTAGTTCATGTCTTGGCAAGTTTATGTTCAGTAGTTTGCCATTGCTTTCTGAACGACCGGCTCCCATACCAACTCGTTAAAACCCAGCGCAACGCGGTCTGCTACCAAATTGGTCGCAACTGTGTTTCGAACGCGGGTAAGCGTGTTTACGATTCGCGTCCGTAAAACCCTCGCCAGGGAGACAGGTCGACATTGATACAGACATAATATAGATAATATATAACTGGAGCCGTTGTATTCTTGTCTACACATGAAGGTGAACGAGGCGAGACGTAGAAAGACTGAACCAGGCGTGTGGTTATGCTGTGACCAAACCGTTTCTAATAAGTTGTCCTATCTGTGTATTTAGTCTGGCTAGGAGTTCCACCGTTTGGAATTTTTATTGTTGAATAGGATTTGAAGTTTCTTCGTGTCATATATCGAACTTAGGGATGTTGTTGTTATTGCCGTCTTTCTCATTGTCGTTATTGTTGCTGTCACTGTTGTTGTCACTGATGCTGGCACTGTTGTTGTTGCTGTTGTTGTCTTTGTTGTCGTTGTTGTCGTTGTTGTTACTGTCGTTGTTGTCGCTGATGCTGTTATTATTTAATGTGACAGGGTGTGAGACGTACATTTACTATGTCTTTCATTATTTTCTTTTTTTTTTTTTTTATTACACACGGCGCGGAAATATATTCACTGTGACTTTCTCTATTTTCTGCTACAGACAGATCCATTCATAATAAAAACAAAGGACGGCTATACAGGCTTCAGTCAAGATTTACTCAAAAATCTCGCAGAGAAAGTCAAGTTCAAATATGTGCTGTTTGAAACCGAAGATCACGTAGACTCGGCAGGAAATATCATCAATGGAATGGTTTATGCTCTTACTTCAGGAGTACGTATAAACAATGAAGGTTTTAAGTTGTTGCTAGATAATTCATCCGTTTTAACGGATTCAATGTAGAAGTATAATATATCGCCAAATGTGAACACCCCGCTTGAACACAAAACGATATACTAGGTCATCGTTTTATCTGTTTTGTCTCTTGATATATTCCGCAATTGCAATGCACGCTCAACGGCAGTTTACATTACAATACAAGTACTTCTTCATTTACTTGTGTGCCATGTTTAATCCAAACCTATTCTTTGTTTGGCACAGAATCAGTTAAATATCCATAGTTACTTTAACACGTTAGCAACATTATATAATGTTGCTTCGTTTGATTTTATACATCTGGATCAACGATCAAAATTAGAAATGTGGAAAACTAAACCTACTAACAATGTTTCTGTGAAACGTACATTGTTTACAGAAAGATACGTCGAAATCAAGCAACAGTGCTGCACATACATGGCAGTGTTGCATTGTGACATGTACTTCTCAACGCTCTAAAAGTATACCCCATCAAAGAGAGATAAGGTGCTTCTTTCCCCGTGCGGGAATAAATGACTGTATATCTTGCATGACAGTGTTTAGATCCCCTGATCAGAGACACGTGGAACATTGGGAACAGGTTGTTAATGGCACTGGAGGAAATCGACATATAGTTGTTGGTTCTGGTCTTTTTAAAGACAATAGCTACGGCCACTGACCAGTATGATCACTGTAAAGAAAGAAGGCATTGGAAAAATATCTTATTTTCATATGATTTGTACATCATATCCGTACACAAATCATGGATAATTAGCAACCAAGTGGGGAGTTATTAGAAGCTTCAGTAATGTGGTATTTATAGAAGAACAATGAGTTGGTTGGTTTAAAAACAAATATTCCAAATTCGGCCTCGTTCAACCTGCTTCTTTCAGCTGTGGTTATTGTTGAGGTCCGTGGTTTTTGTAGGGTCATTCACCCTAATTCTTGTCTTGTGAGTCCTATCTCGGACTGGTTATGTTGGTTTGTGTCTGTGACGTCAGCAGTGGGATCGGTCAGCGGCTGTCCTTTGTACATGTTTCCTCTTGTGGTTTTCTTTGTTGGCGCAGGCTCCTGGCTTGACTGGTTGCAGTCCTTAAAATGACTTTTAATTTGGTATTTTTGCCTTCTCAATTGTGAATTAACTGTAGAAGCTTTTCGATGTGATATGCCTCCTTGCGCTTTCTTTCACTTTGCTTCCCGCTTTTGAGTTCTTGCTGTCTTTTGCTTGCTTCCTCCGTGGTCAGCCATGGGATGATTTCTCCGTCTTCTATGTAGTATTGCCATGTGTATTCATCTGCGAGTTGTATATCTGGCATTGTGGCGGAGAACAATGAGAACATTGTGGACCTTTATAAAGAGTAATGAATATATCGTAAAAGAAGTTAACTCACAAAGAGAACTGGTTACTCGCATCTGAAAAAGGCAGTCCACATCCATTGGGCATGTCATGAGAAATGGAAGGTGAGAAGTATTTCGTCACGGCGGAAATGCTGGATGGAGAAGAGGCAGGAGGAGAACAAGGAAGAAGATGCTGGATAGTTGGACATCTTGACATGGAGGAAACATCGGTATCAGAAATAACTGGCACTACACGAGACAGAAGAAGGGTGTGAACAGACATGATCACCAACGCCATACGTTAGAACATGGACAATGAGAAGGAATGAACATTTACTTCACTAATTAATATACGAATTGTTCATGATTCTCTATTTTGTTCAAATCTGTTACTGGTGGTTCTCTATTATGTTATCATCTGTGACAGGTGATTCTCTGTTAATTTATGAATTCTGACAGGTCATTTTGTGCCATGTTCTGATTTGTGACATGTGTTTCTTTTATACCTTCTGATCTATGATAGATGATTCTCAACCATCGCATTATCTGTTACATGCGATTCTTTGCAATGTTTTCATCTGTGACATGTGATCCTCTGCTATGATTTCATATTTGATAGGTGATTCATAGCCATGTTATTATCTGTGACAGATGAATCTCTGCCATGTTATTATCTGTGACAGATGAATCTCTGCCATGTTATTATCTGTGACAGATGAATCTCTGCCATGTTATTATCTTTGACATGCGATGCTTTGCTATGTTGTAATATATGGTGGTGTTCTTTTTAAAACATCGATATTTTACGCGTGACTATGTTTCTTCTCATCTCTTACACTTAAAGAAACAAACGTACATATCCCGTTTCCACGCCTTAGGTATATGATGCTAGACCCATATTTCATTGAGCAACTGGCACTGGGTGGGCGATGTTGTCTGTGTCACACTGGCCGCCTTTATTTCCCGACATATTTTCTGTTAACCATTTTAGGCTGGGTTGACCTGGGAGTCCAGGTTTAGTTATAAAAATCCGCATCTCTTACACGTGTTCTCTGCCAAATTTATTATCTGTGACATTTGAATCTCTGTCGTGTTCTCGTACCTGACACATTATTCTCTAGATTTTTCTTATGTGTTACACTTGGTTATATGTCGTGTTGTCACAAGTGATACGCTATTCTCTACATTGTTCTTATCTATTACTCTTGGATCTCTGTCATGTTCTAATACGTGACACACTATTCTCTACAATGATCTTAACTGTGACATATATAACCCCGTAATGTTCTCATCTCTGACAAGCGACTCGCTGCTTTATTCTATACAAGGCCGGTGACATTCTTAAATGTGATCAGTTATTGGCATGTATATGATCCGTGATTCTCTTCCAATGTACTCACCTAGGACGAGAATAATGCTCTATCTTTACTTTAATATTTCTATGATACGATGTAAGTAAGGTCAAGGACCATTTCCCTCGCCTTGAGGCCTGTTTAGCATATGGTGCTAATTCCATATTTTGTATAGACCAATCATTACCTCTTGTACTTCCTAGTACATTTTTTGTACCCATTAGGGGCTGGATAGACCTGTAGTCCAGGTCAAATAACTTTATTTCCCATCTCTAAGAGATTCGAAAATTTTCCCATCGAGACACTGGGCACGATTATTGGAAATAGTTTAAAAAAGTGACGTAGAGTACGAGCGAGGGGACAATGGAATAATAACACAGTTTATGGGAATCAAGAAACAGGGAAATATATTACGGAGGACAGTGAAAATTGCATATTGATTATAGGGGTTAAGATCAAGGGACACATATTGTTTGTAAATATACGCAGAGTGAAATATATTTTAAAGGATATAGGAAAATAGGAGTATAATGTAGAGAAATTAGAAAATGGAGGTAGATTAATCTTGCAGCAGTGGTTCTAGAAGCCGAGTGAGACTGATAACATAGAATATTAGTTTGTAATAAAAAGCAGTGCCTGAATCATAGTATGAGTAGTGTTTTGTTGACTTGAAGACAAAAATATGTGACATCGAGTTATTGTTATTGTTTTCTTAATTTAGACTAGATAAATTGTCACTGTTTTCTTGCATAAAATGTCTTTTTCCCACAGTTTCAATCACGACCGATTTTGGTGTCAATGTTTGTTATTATTTCCCAGAATGCAAGTATGGCAGTTGGTGCCCTGGAAGTGACCGCAGACCGAGAAAAGGTCATCTCTTTTTCATACACCATCATGTCTTCCCAAGCCAGCATTCTCATCAAGAAAGCAGATAGCACCATCAATTACTTTCAGTTCCTAGGACCGTTCTCTGAGGGTAACGCTTATTTATCTCCCAGTGTTTTATTATACTTTTGGCATTCACTGGCACCTTGCTTGCCGTCTCTACATGCGATAGTTTGTTATATTGTGCTTCAAAATAAGTCATAATAACCCCTGCATAGCACAAAGCATGGGTTGAATGGGTAGAGACCAGGTGGTGTCCGTGCAGCATGATCCCTTTCTCGGCCTCCCTACTTTACCGCAGAGGAAAGGTAATACGAATACATCTGGAACAAAACTGGAGCTTCGATCCGTGACCAGTTACCGACCAAGGCAGCATGTAGTCTTTAGATTGCATTTCCTGCTTACTATGATAAGGCTTGTAACCTAATTGCGTTCCCCCCCCCGAAGCCGTATTCACAATCAGGAACTTTGGCTTACATGACTTTTCTTTCTAAATCACTGACATGTTTGATGTTGGGAAAATATTCTTTTGCTAGTTTCCGAGATGTGATTCTGATGGTGGGCTAGTTATTATCTTTGATCTGATCTCATAGAATGTTGGTTATATTTCTTCTTCTTCTTCTTCTTCTTCTTCGTCTTCTTCTTCTTCTTCTTCTTCTTCTTCTTCTTCTTCTTCTGCTGTATCATCATCATGAGCATCATGATCCACAACTTTCTAAGATCATTCTGTAACATATCAAAGTTCTTCTTCTTCTCATTCTTCTTCCTCTCTATCTTCTTCCCCTCC
>JACEFZ010011403.1:0-12500 GCA_014155875.1 Cepaea nemoralis
CCAATCAACATGCACACAAAAACAATACCTGGCCCACATTAACATGCCACACACACACACAATACCTGGCCACATCAACATGCACACACACACAATACCTAGGCCACATCAACATGCACACACACACAATACCTGGCCACATCAACATGCGCACACACACAATATTTGGCCACATTAACATTCACACACACAATATCTGGTCACATCAACATGCGCACACACACAATATTTGGCCACATTAACATTCACACACACAATACCTGGCCACATCAACATGCACACACACAATACCTGGCCACATCAACATGCACACACACACAATACTTGGCCACATCAACATGCACACACACACAATACCTGGCCACATAAACATGCGCACACACACAATATTTGGCCACATTAACATTCACACACACACAATATCTGGTCACATCAACATGCACACACACAATACCTGGCTACATCAACATGCACACACACAATACCTGGCCACATCAACATGCACACACACACAATACCTGGCCACATCAACATGCCACACACAATACCTGGCCACATCAACATGCACACACACAATACCTGGCCACATCAACATGCACACACACACAATACCTGGCCACATCAACATGCACACACACAATACCTGGCCACATCAACATGCACACACACAATACCTGGCCACATCAACATGCACACACACAATACCTGGCCACATCAACATGCACACACACACAATACCTGGCCACATCAACATGCACACACACACAATACCTGGCCACATCAACATGCACACACACACAATACCTGGCCACATCAACATGCCACACACACAATACCTGGCCACATCAACATGCACACACACAATATCTGGTCACATCAACATGCGCACACACACAATATTTGGCCACATTAACATTCACACACACAATACCTGGCCACATCAACATGCACACACACACAATATCTGGCCACATCAACAGATACATATAACTCAGGAGATGACATGAAATCACCGAGACATTAACTCTCACAGATGATTATAGCCACAGCTACACAGACATCACACAAGTGCATTAGGTGGAGGATGATGGGTAGGTGAGTGGGTGTAGGTTGGCTGATGTGTGTGTGGGTGGGTGCGGGATGTGTGGGTGGGTGCGGGGTGTGTGGGTGGGTGGGAAAAATGTTGTGGGTGCGGGATGTGTGTGTGGGTAGGTGCGGGAAGTGTGGTTTGGCGGGGGTATGTGTGTGTGGTTGGGTGATGTGTGTTTTGCTGGGCGGTTGGGGGTGTATGGGTGGGTGAAGGAGAATATGTGGGTGGGTCGGTGCGTGTCGGTTATGGAGTGGGTGGGGGTGTGTGTTAGGGTGGGGAGATGTATGTGGGTGGGGGATCGGTGGGTGGGTGGCGGCATGTATGTTTGCCTGGGTCTGCGTGAGTGCGTGGAGGTATGTGTGGGTATGTGATGGGTGGGGATGTGTGGGTTCGTGTGGGATGTGTGAGTGGATGAGAGATGTGTCTCACAACATTGCAATATGCATTGTTTATGTTTATAACTTTCATTTGACAATGTTTTTCTCCCCATGTGAATGTACAATGCGTAATATGCATTGTTTATGCTTACAAAATCCATTTGACAATGTTCTTTTCCCTATGTAAATGTAACATGCACATTTGATGAATGAAAGATGAGTGATTGGAAGGGCCGAATGTAAGACAGGCCTGCGTGCCCAATTTGTTACCCTTTTAAAATAAAGTCCGTCCGTTCGTTCGTTCACTGAGACATTAACGGCCACAGCTGTAGCGACAACTATACTGGCATCATTATAGGGTCAGTAAAATAGATGATATGAAGGATACAAACAGCGGCTGACAAATCGATGGCTGACAAACCGATGGCTGACAAATAATAACAGCGAGATCAAAGATGATCCACTGGAGATGATATCTGGGGCATGACGCACAAGTACAGGAAGCAGTAGCCACATGACAGACAGCCTCGTAGTACATCGAGATGACAAATGATGTGAAAGATAACTGCGGAGAGTTATGTGGTACATAAATGTAACCAGATTAAAGATACTGTAATAGATAAATGTAACCAGATAGAAAATGTAGCAAGATACAAGATAATATAATAGATACATGTAGCCACATACAAGATATTGTGATAGATACATGTAGCCAGATACAAGATAATGGGATAGATACATGTAGCAACATAAAGATAATATGATAGATACATGTAGCCAGATATAAGATAATATGTCAGATACATGTAGCCAGACAGAAGATAATATGATAAATATATGTATCTGGGTACATAATAGTATGATAGATAAATGTAGCCAGATAGAAGATATTATATTAGATACACATAGCCAGATAGAAGATAATGTGATAGATACATGTAGCCAGATATAAGATAATGTGATAGATACATGTAGCCAGATATAAGATAATGTGATAGATACATGTAGCCAGATATAAGATAATGTGATAGATACATGTAGCCAGATATAAGATAATGTGATAGATACATGTAGCCAGATATAAGATAATGTGATAGATACATGTAGCCAGATAGAAGATAATATGATAGATACATGTAGCCAGATATAAGATAATGTGATAGATACATGTAGCCAGATATAAGATAATGTGATAGATACATTAGCCAGAATAAAATAATTTATGATACATGTAGCCAGAATAAGATAATATGATAGATACATGTAGCCAGATAGAAGATAATATGATAGATACATGTAGCCAGACAGAAGATAATATGATAGATACATGTAGCCAGATATAAGATAATATGATAGATACATGTAGCCAGACAGAAGATAATATGATAGATACATGTAGCCAGATATAAGATAATATGATAGATACATGTAGCCAGACAGAAGATAATGTGATAGATACATGTAGCCAGATATAAGATAATATGATAGATACATGTAGCCAGACAGAAGATAATGTGATAGATACATGTAGCCAGATATAAGATAATATGATAGATACATGTAGCCAGACAGAAGATAATGTGATAGATACATGTAGCCAGATAGAAGATAATATGATAGATACATGTAGCCAGACAGAAGATAATGTGATAGATACATGTAGCCAGACAGAAGATAATATGATAGATACATGTAGCCAGACAGAAGATAATGTGATAGATACATGTAGCCAGATATAAGATAATATGATAGATACATGTAGCCAGATAGAAGATAATATGATAGATACATGTAGCCAGATAGAAGATAATATGATAGATACATGTAGCCAGACAGAAGATAATGGGATAATGTGTTACACAGACACCGACAGTTTACACGGACACCGACAGTTTACACGAACACCGACAGTTTACACAAACACCGACAGTTTACACAGACACCGACAATTTACACAAACACCGACAGTTTACACAAACACCGACAGTTTACACAAACACCGACAGTTTACACAAACACCGACAGTTTACACAAACACCGACAGTTTACACAAACACCGACAGTTTACACAGACAACGACAGTTTACACAAACACCGACAGTTTACACAAACACCGACAGTTTACACAAACACCGACAGTTTACACAAACACCGACAGTTTACACAGACAACGACAGTTTACACAGACAACGACAGTTTACACAAACACCGACAGTTTACACAAACACCGACAGTTTACACAAACACCGACAGTTTACACAAACACCGACAGTTTACACAAACACCGACAGTTTACACGGACACCGACAGTTTACACAAACACCGACAGTTTACACAAACACCGACAGTTTACACAGACAACGACAGTTTACACGGACACCGACAGTTTACACGAACACCGACAGTTTACACGAACACCGACAGTTTACACAAACACCGACAGTTTACACAAACACCGACAGTTTACACAAACACCGACAGTTTACACAGACAACGACAGTTTACACGGACACCGACAGTTTACACAAACACCGACAGTTTACACAAACACCGACAGTTTACACAAACACCGACAGTTTACACAAACAACGACAGTTTACACAGACACCAACAGTTTACACAAACACCGACAGTTTACACAAACACAGACAGTTTACAAGTTTACACATACACCGATAGTTTACACAGATACCGACAGTTCACACACAAAAACGACAGTTTATATATTTCTACCTCGACCCATTGAGGCTTGTACGGTTTTTATCCCCAGCATCAGCCTCAATTCCTCCATCTCCTCCCGCCTCTTGATCCACAGGCATTCGTTGTTGAGTTTGCTCCACTGAGCCTCGTCGTAGTGAAACTGTTGGGGCGGCAGCCGAGGCCTGGTGACCACGGCCGTAAAGTAGCACCATAAGGTCAATCCCAGCAGCCCGTGGTAGACCACCAGCAGAATGGTTGCCTCCAGGGCCACGTCTGAGGTCTGGTAGCACAGGCAGATCACATACACATAATATGTCCACAACATCAGCAGTATTTCTGCAACCACCGGCAGCCAGCGAACAATTACCATACGGTTGGCGTAGAGTTTACACAGCACGCAGCACATATTGTGGATGGTGTGCTGGAGCGAATGCCCGCCCGATGGCCAACAGTTCAAGCACTCTAGTCAGACTGCTGAACCCCGGCTAGGATACCTCCATTGCTTGTTTGTTGCCGGAAGTGTGGATGTCGTGAGGCAAACCTTCCGTCCACAGCGCGGAACTGCTCGTCTCTCCATGGCTTCCAGATTACAGGCCTGGGTTAGAGAGTTCCAGTCTCTTCATCGCTTCCAGATTGCAGGCCTGGGTTAGAGAGTTCCAGCTATCCACATCTCTAGTGGACATTCTCCATGGTTGAGTTCAATTGAGCTAAGAACCGACATCACTGCACTCAGGACATTCCCATACGTGCTCCATCCCCCAGTTCAACAACCAGCGAAGAATCATACTACTAATCCTTCCCACAGATATCAAATCGAAAGTTCTCCTGGTCTTCACTCTAAGTTTAGACATTCTTCCAGAACCCCTGCAGACACCCCCCACCCACGGAATCTCATCCTTTCTACATACGGATGTTTCCCCTGCCTTCTCCACCTGGTCCCACAGGCGCTCGACCAGCTCTCCCTTGTCCATAGGTGATCTACCATCAAGAGGTACATTCCCTGACACCCTATCATGTGCCGCTTAAAGCGAGTCTCATATGCCAGACTCTCCTTTTTCAAGCATCTTCCATTAGCCTTCGCGATGAAACCCCAACCACTCCGTCTGTTTCTCACCCATCGGTGTAAACACACTACACAACTGCCACACATCCACAGACATCAGAGCTGATCGACCGTATAGACTCCCGCATGGGCTGGTTCACTATCAGACACACTACCACACTGCCACACACATCAGAGCTGATCGACCGTATAGATCACCGCATGGGCTGGTTCACTATCAGACACATTACAACACTGCCACACACATCAGAGCTGACCGTATAGTTCACCGCATGGGCTGGTTCACTATCAGACACACTACAACACTGCCACACACATCAGAGCTGACCGTATAGATCACCGCATGGGCTGGTTCACTATCAGACACACTACAACACTGCCACACACATCGGAGCTGACCGTATAGATCACCGCATGGGCTGGTTCACTATCAGACACACTACACAACTGCCACACATCCACAGACATCAGAGCTGACCGTATAGTTCACCGCATGGGCTGGTTCACTATCAGACACACTACAACACTGCCACACACATCAGAGCTGATCGACCGTATAGACTCCCGCATGGGCTGGTTCACTATCAGACACACTACAACACTGCCACACACATCAGAGCTGATCGACCGTATAGACTCCCGCATGGGCTGGTTCACTATTAGACACACTACCACACATCCACACACATCAGAGCTGATCGACCGTATAGACTCCCGCATGGGCTGGTTCACTATCAGACACACTACAACACTGCCACACACATCAGAGCTGACCGTATAGATCACCGCATGGGCTGGTTCACTATCAGACACACTACAACACTGCCACACACATCAGAGCTGACCGTATAGACTCCCGCATGGGCTGGTTCACTATCAGACACACTACAACACTGCCACACACATCAGAGCTGATCGACCGTATAGACTCCCGCATGGGCTGGTTCACTATCAGACACACTACAACACTGCCACACACATCAGAGCTGACCGTATAGATCACCGCATGGGCTGGTTCACTATCAGACACACTACAACACTGCCACACACATCAGAGCTGACCGTATAGATCACCGCATGGGCTGGTTCACTATCAGACACACTACAACACTGCCACACACATCAGAGCTGACCGTATAGATCACCGCATGGGCTGGTTCACTATCAGACACACTACAACACTGCCACAAACATCAGAGCTGACCGTATAGTTCACCGCATGGGCTGGTTCACTATCAGACACACTACAACACTGCCACACACATCAGAGCTGATCGACCGTATAGACTCCCTCATGGGCTGGTTCACTATCAGACACACTACAACACTGCCACACACATCAGAGCTGATCGACATATAGACTCCCGCATGGGCTGGTTCACTATTAGACACACTACCACACATCCACACACATCAGAGCTGATCGACCGTATAGACTCCCGCATGGGCTGGTTCACTATCAGACACAGTACGACACAGTCACACACACACACACACACACACACACACACACACACACACACACATCAGAGCTGACCATATAGACCCCCTCATGGGCTAGTTCACCATCAGACACCCGCCCACAAAAGGATATCATCTGTGTGGTTTAGGCATACGTACATTTGAATATTCACCCATGCCACGGAGTTGGTGTACCGTGTGAAGACTTCTGTGTGTGAACTATTGGGGAGGGGAGGGGACAGAAGGACTAGAGCGCTTACAAAAGTGATTATGTGCCAAGCAAGTCCATGTACTTCACCCAGTTGTGTGCTGTGACCTAGTAGAACAGTGGCAGGAGCCGGGAGCCAGATATGCCGCAGGTAGCAGGTAGCAGGTAGCAGTGGTGTGTTCTGTGACATTACACACTCAGTTATGTCAGGGCCAGGTGCGGCAACTATTTAAATGGGTGTTCATTCAGCGCCGTATAGGGCATTCAGTGTATGATTTCTACTCCAGTGAACAGCCAGGAGCAGCTGCATACCAATAATACCAGGGTCGGTCAATAAGTAATGCCTCGTAATTTTTAATTTCATTCAATAAAAAACCCATTAAATTTCACATTGAAATGACGCCCTAAAGTCTATACTTCAGGAATGTATTTCTCAACGTAACCTTCGTTATTCATTATAGTTTTTATCCGTCTTCTCACAAGGGCGCCGCCTCCTGTCACAAAGGGGTTGCGCAACCTGTGACTGAAGCAGGTTGGTAGTGATACACAGTGCAGAAGAGGAATCCCGCTAAATTAATAAATTGCACACCGATAAAGTAGTTACGTAGATAAAAAATCAGAGGCATTACTTATTGACCGACCCTCGTACATGTAGGTCAACCTACTGCCTGATAATGTACCACCTCACAGGCATACACTGTCCGCTTGAAGTCTGAATACAACAGGATCGACTGCATTGCACTGAGTTCTATCCCATATGCGCGGTACTTTCTACAGAGCGGCTTCTAGACAGTGGCACACAGAGCACAAGCTTGGTACTTGCTGCGACCACCCCCAGGAGTCACCGAGACCACAGTTAGACTGAGTGGAGCTAAACCCCACAAGCAGCCACTCACAGATCAGCGTGAAGTGTTGCTGCTAGCCGAAGTCAGTGTCAGCGAGACCTGGCTGGTGATATTCATCATGAGCCAAGAATCACCGGTCCAACACACAGACCCAGACAACACACACAGACCCAGACAACACACACAGACCCAGACAACACACACAGACCCTGACAACACACACAGACCCAGACAACACACAGAGACCCAGACAACACACAGACCCAGACAACACACACAGACCCAGACAACACACACAGACCCAGACAACACACACAGACCCAGACAACACACACAGACCCTGACAACACACACAGACCCAGACAACACACACAGGTATCCCCTCAACACCAATGAGACACACACAGACCCAGACAACACATACAGGTATCCCATAAACACCAATGAGACACACACAGACCCAGACAACACATACAGCTATCCATCCCGTCAACACCAATGAGACACACACAGGCGGAATGTGAAGCATACTTGCAGCCGCCACTGCCTGAGAACACAAACAGACCGTGCCCAAGCGTGGCCACTAGGCTAAGCTATCTGTCAGGCACCGGGGCACGTGGTGTCAGCACGCCGGCAGGGCGCCTGCTTGGGGTCCACGACCCCGACCAGCAGGGTGACACGTGGTGGGGTGTCAGCACGCTGGCTGGGTGCCTGCTTGGTGTCCACGACCCCGGCCAGCAGTGAGGCACGTGATGGGGTGTCAGCACGCTGGCTGGGTGCCTGCTTGGGGTCCACGACCCGGCCAGCAGGGGGGCACGCTGTCTCATAGTGCACATTCATGACACCATCATCATGCTGGCAAGTATATCTGGACTTCACTATAGCTCACAACTGGCTGGTAAGGCACAGAAGTCAGAGATAATACAAGACTAGTCAGACATAGACGTCTGGAGAGGCAAGCAGAGAGAGAGAGAGAGAGAGAGAGAGAGAGAGAGAGAGAGAGAGAGAGAGAGAGAGAGAGCGAGAGAGAGAGAGAGAGAGAGAGAGAGAGAGAGAGAGAGAGAGAAGTCAGTGAGACATAAAACTAACATGAGATACAGAAGTAATGTGAGACATAAAAGTATAGTGAGACATATAAGTGAGTGGGTTGCACCTTGCAGTCTTGACAGACCAAAGTATGTGAGTTGGAATGTGGCCAAAATTCCATCACAATGCCTGGGCAGAGCTTCAGAGAAACATGTGGTGCCCAAAGGACATGTTCCCTCTCTCGGCCTAACCTTGTGTATTCCAGAGGAATGGGTAACCAATACGTCTGGCACAAGGTAGGCTGCAGACGCTGGCGGCACAGCGACAAAACCTCCGAGACCTCGCCTCCACGAGCAGGTGGCGAGTGATGGCCAGACCCTGGAACCCAAGGGACCCGGCTTAGAGGCGTTCAGCCAAGTCCCACAGGTGAGGGCCTCGTGCGCACCTGGACCGTAGGGCGCGTACATCTGTCATCACAGTGTCCGGACCTGTGTAAAGAGTGCACTAATTTCAGACTCCCCGCCTGATTTTTTGCGGATCCCGCAAACACAGGGAATAGGCCCGCCGGAGATATCGCTCGTCTGTTGCGAACAAATCTCCCATCCTTCCACTAGACTGAGGCTGAATAAGTAAAGAAACGATAAAAGACGGAAGTCTGGTGAGACACAGAAGTGAGTGAGACAAAACTAAAGTCAGATACAGAAGTATGGTGAGACATACAAGTCTAGTGAGACACAGAAGTATAGTGAAGCAAGCATAATGAGACAGAAGTATAGGGAGATACTGAAGTGAGTGAGACATAAAACTAAAGTCAGACACATGTATACTGACACGTGCAAGTCTAGTGAGACACAGAAGTATAGTGAGACAATTATACTCAGACACAGAAGTATGGTGAGACAATTATACGCAGACACAGAAGTATATTGAGACAACTATACTCAGACACAGAAGTATATTGAGACAATTATACTCAGACACAGAAGTATATTGAGACAATTATACTCAGACACAAAAGTATATTGAGACAATTATACTCAGACACAGAAGTATGGTAAGACAATTATACTCAGACACAGAAGTATAGCGAGACAATTATACTCAGACACAGAAGTATGGTAAGACAATTATACTCAGACACAGAAGTATGGTGAGACAATTATACTCAGACACAGAAGTATGGTGAGACAATTATACTCAGACACAGAAGTATAGCGATACAATTATACTCAGACACAGAAGTATGGTGAGACAATTATACTCAGACACAGAAGTATGGTGAGACAATTATACGCAGACACAGAAGTATATTGAGACAATTATACTCAGACACAGAAGTATATTGAGACAATTATACTCAGACACAGAAGTATATTGAGACAATTATACTCAGACACAGAAGTATGGAAAGACAATTATACTCAGACACAGAAGTAAAGTGAGACAATTATACTCAGACACAGAAGTATGGTGAGACAATTATACTCAGACACAGAAGTATATTGAGACAATTATACTCAGACACAGAAGTATATTGAGACAATTATACTCAGACACAGAAGTATGGTGAGACAATTATACTCAGACACAGAAGTATATTGAGACAATTATACTCAGACACAGAAGTATGGTGAGACAATTATACTCAGACACAGAAGTATATTGAGACAATTATACTCAGACACAGAAGTATATTGAGACAATTATACTCAGACAGAAAAGTATATTGAGACAATTATACTCAGACACAGAAGTATGGTAAGACAATTATACTCAGACACAGAAGTATAGCGAGACAATTATACTCAGACACAGAAGTATGGTAAGACAATTACACTCAGACACAGAAGTATAGCGAGACAATTATACTCAGACACAGAAGTATGGTGAGACAATTATACTCAGACACAGAAGTATGGTGAGACAATTATACTCAGACACAGAAGTATATTGAGACAATTATACTCAGACACAGAAGTATAGCGAGACAATTATACTCAGACACAGAAGTAGGGTAAGACAATTATACTCAGACACAGAAGTATAGCGAGACAATTATACTCAGACACAGAAGTATGGTAAGACAATTATACTCAGACACAGAAGTATGGTAAGACAATTATACTCAGACACAGAAGTATGGTAAGACAATTATACTCAGACACAGAAGTATAGCGAGACAATTATACTCAGACACAGAAGTATGGTGAGACAATTATACTCAGACACAGAAGTATAGCGAGACAATTATACTCGGTCACAGATGTATGGTAAGACAATTATACTCAGACACAGAAGTATAGCGAGACAATTATACTCAGACACAGAAGTATGGTAAGACAATTATACTCAGACACAGAAGTATGGTGAGACAATTATACTCAGACACAGAAGTATGGTGAGACAATTATACTCAGACACAGAAGTATGGTGAGACAATTATACTCAGACACAGAAGTATGGTGAGACAATTATACTCAGACACAGAAGTATGGTGAGACAATTATACGCAGACACAGAAGTATATTGAGACAATTATACTCAGACACAGAAGTATATTGAGACAATTATACTCAGATACAGAAGTATAGTGAGACAATTATACTCAGACACAGAAGTATTGTGAGACAATTATACTCAGACACAGAAGTATGGTGAGACAATTATACTCAGACACAGAAGTTTAGTTTAGTGTAGTCTTTGTCTCAACATCACGGCACACGGTTTAACCCATAAGTGCTCCGTTTTCCTCCTAACTCAAACCTGAGTCTGGAGAAACTCAGCTCAATGCACGAACTCCGTTGCATCGGCGAGGATCCTGAAAATACGTTGGGCAGATTTTTAACTCGAAATTTTGCCCAACACAGAAGTATGGTGAGACAATTATACTAAGACACAGAAGTATTATGAGACAATTATACTCAGACACAGAAGTATGGTAAGACAATTATACACAGACATAGAAGTATGGTAAGACAATTATACACAGACATAGAAGTATAGTGAGACAATTATACTCAGACCCAGAAGTTTAGCGAGACAATTATACTCACATGAGTGTAGTGAGAGAAGTATATTAAGACACCAAAGTATAGTGAGACACAGAGGTGCCTAAAGATACTCAACAGATATACATGGTGTTTGTAAAGTCTCATTCTTCTTCTTCTTCAGCGTTCCGAGCCATTGAGGTTCTTTGCTGCAGATACAATCCGTCTCTATTCGTCTCTCTGGTTGACCTTCTCTTGCCAGTCGTTGATTCCAAGTGCTTGTAGGTCTGTATATATATTATCTCTCCACCGTCTTCTTGGTCTATCTCAGGGTGTACGGTCATTTATTTCATCAGTGTAAGCGAGTTTTGTTTCCCTATTATCTTCCATTCTTTCTATATGCCCCAGCCATTGTAGTCTATTAGCCTTCATGATACCAGTGATTAGCGGGGACTTAAACAGATCATAAATGTCTTTGTTGCTTCTTCTTTTCCACTCTCCACTTTGTGTATCCCTAATGGGTCCAAAGATGCGTCTTAAAACTTTGTTCTCAAAGGTTTGTAGCAAGGCGTCGTCTCCTTTCGTTGTACTCCAGGTTTCATAGCCATACAGCACAACTGGTCTGATCAGTGTTTTGTATATTGTGATCTTGGTGTTACGAGATAGCGCCTTTGATTTTAGGAGATGTTGTAGTGCATAGTATATCTTATTTCCAGAATTGATTCTAGTTTGTATTTCTTCCC
>JACEFZ010011403.1:17500-170167 GCA_014155875.1 Cepaea nemoralis
GGATGGAAATGCACCCATACTTCAAGAATATTTAAGAAGGTTGGCTATTAAAAACGATAAAACAAAGAAAATTGAAATATTGTGGTCACGAAAGTTTGGAAAGAACAATAATGGAGGAGTATATGCCTGAGAAGAGAAGAAAATGAAGGCCAAAGAGAAGATGAGTGCAGGATGTGGCGGATGATCTCCAGATGGGTGTATCAAACGCGGAACATCTTGCTTGTATATCGAGAGGTTTTCCGGAAGGTTGTTATGGGAGCGAGGTTCTGCAAAGGACATGCTACTGAATGAATGAATGATCAGGATGGTGGCGTATATACATTCACTCACGCTCAGACATTGAAGGCCAAGACCAAAATTAAGAGGGTATTTGTTGTTTGTTTTTTTTGCAAATGATGTTGTAATTACGATCCACTCTGAGGAAGAATTACAATATCTACTATGAACATTCTCTAATGCTTTTTCTGAATTTGGTTTAACAATTAGCAAACAGAAGACACAGATTATGACACAAGGTGCAAATGGAGTACCATCAATCTTTATTAACCATTTTACATATCTAGGATCAGAGGCAAACAATAAATTATCCCTAGATCAGGAAATCAACATCAGGATTGGCAAGGCAGCAATAACAATGAACAGGTTAACAAAAAGTCTGGCACAGCAGGAAGCTTACTGTCAAAACAAAAGTCATTGTCTATCAAGTGCTCAGTACTCTTCTTAATTCCAGCGAAGCCTGGTCAACTTACTCACACCAAGAGAAACGTTTAAACAGCTTTCATATGCGGTGTCTGCGAAGAATACTTGATATTAAGTTGCAAGGCAAAATCATAAATACTGAAGAACTGGAAAGATCAGGTTGTGTGATGGTTTGTTCCATGCTCATCCTTAGTAAAAAATGTATGGATAGGACACATTAGGAGGGTGGACAATATTAGAATACAAAAGGACTTCTTTTTTGGGGAATTACAGATGAATAAAAAGATCTCAGGGTCCTCTTCTACTACGATACAAAGATGTGTGTAAGGGGGACATGACTGATGCATGTGTTGATACTGCACCTTGATCGTGTTGCATGGAAGGCAAAGATCAGAAATGGAATAAAGACAAAGAAGAAAATCACTGCAGATAGTTCACACATTGAGCGTGTGAGACGTAAGATAGTGCGTGATGGTGATAATGATCATGTGTTCGTATGCACCCACTGTGATCGAAGATTTACAGCACGAACTAGCCTGATCAGTCACATTCGCCACCGCCAGGGTTGTGTTGTAGTTATTGTGCTCTGTTTAAGCATAATATAAGAAACTACCGTCCGTCAAGTTAGCAAGGTGCCAGTCATGTGTCATCTACACACAGTCAATATAAGCCAAGTTTCAATCAACAGATCTATGTAATCTACACACACTCAACACTAGACAGATATAAACAGCATACAATTAAGGGCATCCATGCCAGTAGCCAGGCACACTACAGGTAAAACACACACCTCAGACAAAAGCAAACGTCTGTGGTCTGTGGCAGCAACTGTTTCCACCTGAGACACGCCCGCTGTTAGTGCTACAGGTGATGTCCAGGGCCACACCCTCGGGTGGCTGTGTGTTGTGCGGACAGTGGGGCTCTCTGTTTTATCCCCGCCATGAGTCCTGCATGGTCCCATATAACCGTCTGATCAGCTTCCACGCAACCCGTATTTTAAAATTTTTTTTTCTGGACAGTTTCTTTTACCGCTGTTAATTGATTCACCCGTCTAGACTGTTCTTACAATGTAAGCCTCTATGTGAAGTCTTACATTTTTTTCACTGCCAGATTTCTCACAGACAGTTTTAAATCTCCACCTGTCACACAACTCATTGCTGTTGCTGTGCACGTGTGCGTGCGGACACACACACACAGAACACACACACACACACACACACACACACACAAGCACACGCTAAGGTCACGGACACGATTACAAGTATTTCCGGTTGACATATTTGATGTAGGCATGTCTGTCTGCGTCCGATACGGGCCCGGCCCCTTGCAGTCCACGCTGGACATAGGCGGCATACAGGTCTCTGGCCTGGCGACTGACAGGCGGCGGCTCCACGAAGAATGTGCTGTCCAGTTTAAACGCCGAGATGGGGAATCTGAGGAATGGCGCATCACACAGACACAAGAATGAAGTGTATCAACTGTGTGTATCTGATACTGAAGAAGAAGAAGAAGAAGAACAAGAACAAGAAGAAGAAGAAGAAGAAGAAGAAGAAGAAGCAGAAGAAGAAGAAGAAAAGTCGCTTAAAAGTCAACAGGGTCGACTTCATTGCACCGGGTTTTTATCCCATGTGGCTCGGTCTCTTTCCGCAGCGCGGAAAGCGTCGCACAAACCACGAACTCCGTAGCTCTAGCGACGACCCACACGAGTCTCCGAAAAATTTAACTCGTGAACCGACGGGCACGGCCCGGAATCGAACCCACATCCTTCGGAGCCCTAGTTAAACGGTTTTACCACTTCGCCACAGAGAAGAAGAAGAAGAAGAAGAAGAAAGAGGAGGAGGAGGAGGAGGTGAAGAAGAAGAAGAGGAAGAAGTGCTAGAAGAATGAGGTTGTGTCCATCTGAGAGGAACCAATACTGTTGTGGATGGCACAGTGTAACACAATCTGGACACCTGTCTGACGTGCTATTTTGTTGATATCACTGGACGATACCCCATAAACCAGAATGGTGCCTGTCCCGTGAAGTCCCGCCAGGCGGTGACAGTACCAGACCCCCTGCCTCCAGGGGGTCCACCCAATACTAGTGGTGGTCACCTTCCCCTGTGCTGTGGAGTCAAGTCACAGACGGATGGAGTAAGAGCTATTAACCATATACCGCGGACATTCAATATACTACAGTGGAATGCTGAAGGAGTTTTTAACAAGAAAGTCCCCATAACAAATCGTCTTTATAGAGATAAAATAGATGTGGCATGCATTCAAGAAACACATCACAGATTCTCAGCCGAGGATATCAGGCCACACGTTTCAACTGCGAAGGACGCAAAGGAGGAGTTCTAATACTTACACGAAATACAATACCTTGCAGTGAAGTATATGTGATCTCTGACAACCAAACGGAAATTATAGGTGTTGATATAATGATAAAGGACGTGAAAATAAGAATGTACAATCTGTATAGCCCAGCAGATAAGGACCTGGGGATGCCCAGATACTGACAACAGAGGTAATAAAGTGGAGGCCTGGGAAATAAACGCTAATCTCCATCTACTCAACAAAGCGGATGACACACAGAGCTTCTACTCAAGAAGATGGTTTACCACTTCTACTCCAGACTTAGCTTTCTGCACTGGAGACATCCTCCACAAAGTCGATAGCCATGTGCTTGACCAATTAGCAGGTAGTGACCACAGACCAATCAAGCTTGTAATGAATATTGAATGTGTTCCGCAGGAGCAAAAGCCGTTGCCTCGCTGGAATTACAAACGAGCAGATTGGAATAGATTTGCCATACTAACAGACAAATATTGTGAAAACATAAAAACAAGACTTTGATCTTCGCCTGACATGGAAGACACAGGTTGAGAAAAATCGAACAAGAGCAAGGCAGAGAATGGCAATCATGAAGAAGCTTGCTGGTACAACGTGGGGAGCAGATGAGAAAGTTCTCAAGAAGTTATATACTGGACGGGTGAGGCCAGTACTGGAATATGGCATCGCAGCTTGGGCAACAGCATCTAAGTCAAACTTTAACAAAATAAGTAGAGTCCAAAATCAAGGAATGTGAATCATAACTGGAAGCCTGAAGACAACGCCTATTAATGAACTAGAAAAGATCACTTGTTTACAGCCAATGCAGGATAGAAGAGATTGTACAGCTCAGCAACGAGCAGAAAAATGTACAGGATTGGCAGACTACACCATGTATAAAAGGTTAAATGGTCTTGGAAAGGGAAGACTGAAGCTAAGCAACTTTGTAGAAACTGCAAAAAGAAAGATTAGGACATACCCCATACTTACATATCAACAGTCAAAACTCATTTACAGTGCACACAAGTTCCCAGCTTGGAAACAGCAGCAACCGCCTGAGATGATAGAAAACATTCCAGGTACTGAGAAAAAGAACACTCAGAATGAAACAGAAAGAAGAAAAATAGCCCTAAACTACATAAAAGAACATTACCGAAGTAGCAATTGGACCCATGAGTATACAGATCGATCAGCCAAAAATTCAATCGAAAATGGAGGAGGAGGAATTATCCTAAATATTAAAAAAAAAAATGGAGCGAAAAAAAAAAAAAACAGTCAGTGGCAACTGGAAAATTTTAAAGTAACTTAAAGCATAGTTACAAAGCTTTGAAAACTGCAGCAGAAATGCGCTTGATAGTGGAAAATAAAGAGAACCATATATCTATCTTCACAGATGCAAAGTCAGCTGTCTCAATACTGAAGAGCGAAAACAGCACATAACTAGTAGGCCTAAGAGCAGCACTCCATGGACTATGTCAGAAATCCCAAAAAGTTGGAATACAGTGGATCCCATCACATTGCAGTATACCTGGAAATAAGAGGCTGACAGACTAGCAACAGAGGGCGGACGACTACCTCAGCCTGACATAGACTATCTATAATGAGGCAAAGAGGTTTATAAAATGCACTTATAGAACCAAATGGGAATCAGAGCATCCAGGCCACCAGAAAAATGATGCATATTAAAAACTCGACCGAAGAGAACAAGTAGCAATCTTCAGACTCCGCACAGGACATAACAGGCTGAAATACCACTTATCCAATAAATTAAAGATAGGAGATACCGATAAATGCAATTGTGGAACTGGTAAACTGACAGCAAGACATTTGCTGCAGGAGTGCCCAATCAATATATGCAGAACAGAGAAAGATATTTTAGCCCACACATGCTTCATTTAAGGTTAAGCTTTATGGAGATGCCAAGCTCAAGTTGACTGCCGCTTTCTTTAACTATATTCATGTTGACATCTAGAAGCACACGAAGAAGAAGTTTCTAGCCTGCGACATTTCATGCCATAGATATGTCGGTGGCAAAAGCGTCCCAGTGGCACGAAATGGAATATTGCTTGGATAGCAAATTCATTATGTGGAAAGTCCAAATAGAAAGCTCACTGTGTGGATGTCATCTTCTTCTGGTTTCCGGGGAAGCAGCTTGTGGTGAACGGAAGGCTCAATATATGGAAGTGAGACAAAGCAGCCATGTGCAGGACGTGACAATTAAATACAAGAACCGATTACTTGATATAATTTGTTCCTCCATACCTTACAGTTCTGTACTTCTTGCCCTTCTGAAATTCGTTTTATAATGTAAGTAGACCCACAAATCATGTTTTATTTAGATGTCTAGACTTGTTCTAGTGTGTGTTATTAAATTTAGCTTCAATTTTTAAGTATACTGTGTAGGGGGGATTTATAGGGAGAAAATATGAAGGGGGGAGGGAATGACATTCTGAACATATGGTAAAGGGGTGCATGAGCCAAAAAAGGATGAGAACCACTGCAGTAAACAAACCTACATGCCTGTTAAAGGCCCCAATGCACTGGCATTAATGACTGGTGTTCTCAGGCTATATGCGTTCATTACTGCTGTGTTTGTGTGTGTTGTCGCCGACACAGGTGTTTGTAGCAGAAACCTCCCACATGTGTAGCGTGATTTATGACTTTGTGCTGGTCTCCGGTCTTGTTATATATATATATTGTTGTGAATGTTGAATTACATGTCCCATTGATGTACCAGTGGGAGTGGTGCTTTGGTGGTGGTGTCAGTGTCATTGTGGCTTCTGTGTCAGGTCAAATATACCAGTGTGAATTTGCTGTGTTCTGTCCTTTTATTATTGCCATGTCCTGTCCTGTCCTAGTATTGCCATGTTCTGTCCTTGTAGTACTGTCATGTCCTGTTCTTGAAGCCCTGATTATGACCTGCAGCAGCCAACACTTGTCCTATCTGTCATGGTCAACCTAAGGAGTCCAGCTGTTTGTGCTATAACAAACTTACTATAGCCAGCTCATCCTGACAAGTGTCAGACTACCAGATGAGGTGATTGTGTGGAATGTTGTATGTTTGATGACAAAGACTACCAGAGGTGGTGACCATGTGGATTGTTGTATGTTTGATGACAGATTACCAGAGGTGACCATGTGGAATGTTGTATGTTTGATGACAAGTGTTAGACTACCAGAGGAGGTGAGAGTTTTGGAATGTTGTAAGTTTGATGACCAGTATCAAGACTACCAGAGGAGGTAACCATGTGGAATGTTGTATGTTTGATGACAAGTGTCAGACTACCAGATGAGGTGACCATGTGGAAGTTGCATGTTTTATGAGAAGTGTCAGACTACTAGATGAGGTAATCATGTGGAATGTTGTAAGTTTGATGACCAGTATCAAGACTACCAGAGGAGGTAACCATGTGGAATGTTGTATGTTTGATGACAAGTGTCAGACTACTAGTTGAGGTAACCATGTGGAATGTTGTATGTATGATGACAAGCGTCAGACTACTAGATGAGGTGACCATGTGGAATGTTGTATGTTTGATGACAAGTGTCATACTACCAGATGAGGTGACCATGTGGAATGTTGTATGTTTGATGACAAGTGTCAGACTACTAGATGAGGTGACCACGTGGAATGTTGTATGTTTGTGACACGTGTCAGACTACTAGATGAGGTGAGCACGTGGAATGTTGTATGTTTGATGACAAGTGTCAGACTACCAGATGAGGTGACCACGTGGAATGTTGTATGTTTGATGACAAGTGTCAGACTACTAGATGAGGTGACCATGTGGAATTTGCATGTTTAATGACAAGTGTCAGACTACTAGATGAGGTGACCACGTGGAATGTTGTATGTTTGATGACAAGTGTCAGAATACTAGATGAGGTGACCACGTGGAATGTTGTATGTTTAATGACAAGTGTCAGACTACCAGATGAGGTGACCACGTGGAATGTTGTATGTTTGATGACAAGTGTCAGACTACCAGATGAGGTGACCATGTGGAATGTTGTATGTTTGATGACAAGTGTCAGACTACTAGATGAGGTGACCATGTGGAATTTGTATGTTTGATGACAAGTGTCAGACTACTAGATGAGGTGACCATGTGGAATGTTGTATGTTTGATGACAAGTGTCAGACTACTAGATGAGGTGACCACATGGAATGTTGTATGTTTGATGACATGTGTCAGACTACCAGATGAGGTGACCACGTGGAATGTTGTATGTTTGATGACAAGTGTCAGACTACCAGATGAGGTGACCATGTGGAATGTTGTATGTTTGATGACAAAGACTACCAGATGAGGTGACCATGTAGAATGTTGTATGTTTGATGACAAGTGTCAGACTACCAGATGAGGGGACCATGTGGAATGTTGTATGTTTGATGACAAGTGTCAGACTACCAGATGAGGTGACCATGTGGAATGTTGTATGTTTGATGACAAGTGTCAGACGAGGTGACCACGTGGAATGTTGTATGTTTGATGACAAGTGTCAGACTACCAGATGAGGTGACCATGTGGAATGTTGTATGTTTGATGACAAGTGTCAGACTACTAGATGAGGTGACCATGTGGAATGTTGTATGTTTGATGACAAGTGTCAGACTTCCAGATGAGGTGACCATGTGGAATGTTGCATGTTTTATGAGAAGTGTCAGACTACCAGATGAGGTGACCATGTGGAATGTTGCATGTTTTATGAGAAGTGTCAGACTACCAGATGAGGTGACCATGTGGAATGTTGTATGTTTGATGACAAGTGTCAGATTACCAGATGAGGTGACCATGTGGAATGTTGTATGTTTGATGACAAGTGTCAGACTACCAGATGAGGTGACCATGTTGAATGTTGTATGTTTGATGACAAAAACTACCAGATGAGGTGACCATGTGGAATGTTGTATGTTTGATGACAAGTGTCAGACTACTAGATGAGGTGACCATGTGGAATTTGAATGTTTGATGACAAGTGTCAGACTACCAGATGAGGTGACCACGTGGAATGTTGTATGTTTGATGACAAGTGTCAGACTACTAGATGAGGTGACCATGTGGAATTTTGTATGTTTGATGACAAGTGTCAGACTACCAGATGAGGTGACCATGTGGAATGTTGTATGTTTGATGACAAGTGTCAGACTACCAGATGAGGTGACCATGTGGAATGTTGCATTTTTTATGAGAAGTGTCTGACTACCAGATGAGGTCACCATGTGGAATGTTGTATGTTTGATGACAAGTGTCAGACTACCAGATGAGGTGACCATGTGGAATGTTGTATGTTTGATGACAAGTGTCAGACTACTAGATGAGGTGACCATGTGGAATGTTGTATGTTTGATGACAAGTGTCAGACTACTAGATGCGGTGACCATGTGGAATGTTGTATGTTTGATGACAAGTGTCAGACTACCAGATGAGGTGACCATGTGGAATGTTGTATGTTTGATGACAAGTGTCAGACTACTAGATGAGGTGACCATGTGGAATGTTGTATGTTTGATGACAAGTGTCAGACTACTAGATGAGGTGACCATGTGGAATGTTGTATGTTTGATGACAAGTGTCAGACTTCCAGATGAGGTGACCATGTGGAATGTTGCATGTTTTATGAGAAGTGTCAGACTACCAGATGAGGTAACCATGTGGAATGTTGTATGTTTGATGACAAGTGTCAGACTACTAGATGAGGTGACCATGTGGAATGTTGCATGTTTGATGACAAGTGTCAGACTACCAGATGAGGTGACCATGTGGAATGTTATATGTTTGATGACAAGTGTCAGACTACCAGATGAGGTGACCATGTGGAATGTTGTATGTTTGATGGCAAAGACTACCAGATGAGGTGACCATGTGGAATGTTGTATGTTTGATGACAAAGACTATCAGATGAGGTGACCGTGTGGAATGTTGTATGTTTGATGACAAGTGTCAGGCTACCAGATGAGGTGACCATGTGAAATGTTGTATGTTTGATGACAAAGACTACCAGATGAGGTGACCATGTGGAATGTTGTATGTTTGATGACAAAGACTACCAGATGAGGTGACCACATGGAATGTTGTATGTTTGATGACAAAGATTACCAGATGTGGTGACCACATGGAATGTTGCATGTTTATGACAAGTGTTAGACTACCAGATGAGGTGACCATGTGGAATGTTGTATGTTTGATGACAAAGACTACCAGAAGAGGTGACCATGTGGAATGTTGTATGTTTGATGACAAAGACTACCAGATGAGGTGACCACGTGGAATGTTGCATGTTTGGTGACAAAGACTACTCCAAGGAATCAATAACCCACTGCTCTCTCTCTCTCTCTCTCTCTGTCTGTGGGATGGGGGTGGGGGTGAGAGAGAGAGAGAGAGAGAGAGAGAGAGAGAGAGAGAGAGAGAGAGAGAGAGAGAGAGAGAGAGAGAGAGAGAGAGAGAGAGAGAGAGAGAGATGTTTCAGAGATATACAACTGATTCATCCACTACGCACTGCACGTCTGTGTCAAGCAGGTTTGCCTTACCACACAAGTAGAAACCAGAGCAGAGCAGGGCACTCACTTGTCCTTACAGTCGGAAATGGCTGTCAAAGGCAGAGGTAAAAAGACCACCATGTGAATGTGGAAGGTAAGGGGAAATCACCACATTATCTTCCCAAGACTTCATGGCAAAACATATTTCAAAGTTAGTGAAGGACGTTAATGGCTGTCTTAGGGCATCCTCGTCCGGTAGGGACAGTCATGAGCCACAGGTGACACCAGACAGTCATCCAGCTACTGATGGCAAAAACTTAACTAAAATAAATAAATTTAGAGTAGGAACATGGAATGTTAGGACATTAAATGAGCTAGGAAAGTTGACCAATGTTCTAAGAGAGATGGATAGCATGAAAATGAATATACTAGGCGTTAGTGAGATGAGATGGAAGGGATCGGGCAAAATTATAGCTGAAAATCACACAATAATTTATTCTGGAGGGGATACACATGAAAAAGGTGTAGGAATAATATTAGACGAAAAAACAGCCAAGTCAATTAATGGATACTGGTGTATTTCAGATAGAGTTATTATGGTAAAAATCAAAGGCAAACCAATAGACATACATATTATACAAGTATATGCACCAACAGCAAGCAGTAGTGATGAAGAAATACAACACTTTTACGATGAAATAGAAATGGCGATGGCTCAAATTGGATCACAAGAAATAAAGATAATACTTGGTGATTATAATGCAAAAGTAGGAAAGGGAAAAATGGAGGATGTAGTGGGGAATTATGGTTTAGGTACAAGAAATGAAAGAGGGGAAAAGCTAATAGAATGGGCAAATATCAATGATATGATAATTGGAAACACATGGTTTAAACACCATAAAAGACGACTGTACACATGGATAAGCCCTGATCAGAAAATACGCAACCAAATTGACTACATACTAATTAATAAAAGATTTAGAAATGCTTTAATTAATGTAAAGACAATGCCTGGTGCTGACTGTAATAGTGATCATGTACCACTATGTGGACAAATAAAAGTAAGATTAAAGAGAGGGGAAAAAAATGGTTAAGAACATGAGTCTTAATAAAGAGGTTCTGAAAATAGATAAAGAAATGCAAGAACAATACAGAGTGACTGTGAAAAATAGGTACAATGCAATAACTAAAATACAGAGTATAGATGAACAATGGGAAATGTTAAGGGACTCCATTCATCAAACTATCAAAGAAGTATTACCGGAGAGAGGCAAAATAGCTAAGAAAAAATGGATGAATGAAGATATCTTAAAACTGATGGACAAAAGAAAACAGAGTAAAAATGACAAACAAGAATACGCTAAGATAAATAAAGAAATAAAAGATAAATGTGGGAAGGCTAAAGAAAGTTGGTTAAACGAGCAATGCAAAAAAATTGAATTAAATTCCATTAAAGATACAAAAAATATGCACAGACAAATCAGTGAGCTTACAGGAAGAAAAATAAGAATAAATACAGGGTGTTTGAAATCAAAAACAGGAAAGATAATATTAGAGGAAGATGCTATAATGAAGAGGTGGAATGAGTATATAAGAGAATTATATGAAGGAGAAAGGGAAGAATTAACAGAAGATAGTAACTTAGAAGGTCCACCTATTCTGAAAGAAGAAGTCGCTGACGCTATGAAACGTATGAAGAAAGGAAAAACAGCTGGGCCAGATGAAATCACAATAGAAGAATTAGAAGTATTGGGAGAATTTGGAGTAGATATATTAACCAAAATGTTGAATGATATTTACAGCAGTGGATATTTACCCAGTGATATGCTGAAATCAGTATTTATAGCTATACCAAAAAGACCAGGAGCAATTGATTGTGAAGATTTTCGTACAATTAACCTTATAAGCCATATCACTAAGCTTCTACTCAGAATCATAATGAGAAGAACCAAAAAGAAAATAAAAATGGAAATTAGTGAAGAACAGTATGGATTTGTGGAAGGAAAGGGCACAAACAATGCAATTTATACATTACGGACACTAATAGAAAGGTCAATAGAGAAACAGAGAGACATATATTTGTGCTTCATAGATTATACTAAGGCATTTGATAAAGTAAAACATGATGAACTGATTAAAATGTTGGAAGATATCAACACTGATGGATAAGATTTAAGAATAATAAAGAATATTTACTGGAACCAAGTAGCAGCAATTAAAATGGGAAATAAAGAGGGTAGTTACGAAACAGATAAAGCTAGGAGTACGACAAGGGTGTGTCTTGTCACCAGATCTTTTCTCCCTGTATAGCGAAGTAATAATGAGAGAGATCAAAGAGATGCCAGGAATACTAGTTGGAGGTTATAATATAAATAATATACGCTATGCAGATGACACAGTATTGGTGGCGGATAATTCAACAGACCTACAACAATTATTAGACGTAGTAGTAACAGAGAGTGCAAGGAAAGGACTCTCCTTGAATATCAAGAAAACAGTAACAATGGTAATATCAAAGAAAATGGTGACACCAAAATGTGACATAGAAATAGAAGGGAAAATCCTTAACCAAGTTGATAATTTTAGATACCTAGGGGCATTTATAACATCAGATGGAAGATGTACAACAGAGATTAGGAGCAGAATAGGGCAGGCAAAAGCCGCATTTCAGAAAATGAAGAGTATCTTATGCAATAAGTCACTATCACTGAATGTAAGAAAGAGAGTGCTGAAATGCTATGTAGAACCAGTTTTGCTGTATGGCAGTGAATCTTGGAATGTAAATGAACAAATTAAGAAGAAATTAGAAGCAACAGAGATGTGGTTCCTGAGACGAATGTTGCGAACTCCTTGGACTGCCAGAGTAACTAACGACGACTGCCTGAAACAGGCTAACGAAACTAGAACATTATATACAACAATAAGACAGAGACAAACAGCTTTCCTCGGTCATGTGATGAGAAGAGAGGCATTGGAGAACATCGTAACAACTGGAAAGATCGAGGGGAAGAGAGGCAGAGGTAGACCAAGAGAAGTGATGCTGGACGGATTGAGACGGTGGCATGGAGGAATATCAGCAGCAGAGTTGATCCAGAAAACCAAAGACCGAGAACTATGGAGAGCCATGAACGCCTACGCCAGCCGGCACTGGCACTTGATGATGATGAGAAACCATAATTTTAAAAACCGAAATCTTTAGAAGATTAAACAGTCAATACTGTTCTACAGTACTGACTCCTCCAGGGGAAAGAGGTAATACAGGATGTACAACAACCAGAGTCCAACAGTTAGATATGACCAGACCAAGAGGTAATACAGGATGGACAACTACTAGAGTCCAACTGTTTGATATGACCAGACCAATGTGCTGACACAGGACACTGCCTCCCCATCTATCTGCAACATCAGCAGGGGTGTCAGCCTGTACACTGAGGTGCCAACACAACCAGACAACCAACCAACCCTGGCTACAGTTGTAGTTTCACCTGACATGTGACACGTGTCTCCCCCAGGTGCATGCTGGCATCCAGGCCCAGCAGTGTCACCAGTCTGGCAACATCAGACCCACACATGAGGACAGGACCTGTTGCAGGCATCAACTATCTACACTAGACTAACATGTGATGTGTGTGAGGCAACGTGTCATGTGTGTGAAGGAAGATGTCATATGTGTCAGGCAACATTTCATAGATGTGAGGCAACATTTCATGTGTGTATGAGGGAAACATGTCATGTGTGTAAGGAGAACATGTCATGTGTGTGAGGGGAACATGTCACATGTGAGGCAACATGTCACGTGTGAGGGAACATGACATGTGTGCGAGGGAACATGTCATTGTGTGAGGGGAACATGTTGCAACTATTAACTATGTATACAACACTAACATATCATGTGTGTGAGGGGAACATGTCATGTGTGTGAGTGGAATATGTCATGTGTGTGAGGGGAACAAGTTGCAACTATCAACTATGTATACAACACTAACATGTCATGTATGTGAGGGGAACATGTCATGTGTGTGAGGGGAACATGTTGCAACTATCAACTATGTATACAACACTAACACGTCATGTATGTGAGGGGAACATGTCATGTGTGTGAGGGGAACATGTCATGTGTGTGAGGGGAACATGTTGCAACTATCAACTATGTATACAACACTAACACGTCATGTATGTGAGGGGAACATGTCATGTGTGTGAGGGGAACATGTTGCAACTATCAACTATGCATACAACACTAACACGTCATGTATGTGAGGGGAACATGTCATGTGTGTGAGGGGAACATGTTGCAACTATCAACTATGTATACAACACTAACACGTCATGTATGTGAGGGGAACATGTCATGTGTGTGAGGGGAACATGTTGCAACTATCAACTATGTATACAACACTAACACGTCATGTATGTGAGGGGAACATGTCATGTGTGTGAGGGGAACATGTTGCAACTATCAACTATGTATACAACACTAACACGTCATGTATGTGAGGGGAACATGTCATGTGTGTGAGGGGAACATGTTGCAACTATCAACTATGTATACAACACTAACACATCATGTATGTGAGGGGAACATGTCATGTGTGTGAGGGGAACATGTTGCAACTATCAACTATGTATACAACACTAACACATCATGTATGTGAGGGGAACATGTCATGTGTGTGAGGGGAACATGTTGCAACTATCAACTATGTATACAACACTAACACATCATGTATGTGAGGGGAACATGTCATGTGTGTGAGGGGAACATGTTGCAACTATCAACTATGTATACAACACTAACACATCATGTATGTGAGGGGAACATGTCATGTGTGTGAGGGGAACATGTTGCAACTATCAACTATGTATACAACAACACTAACATGTCATTATGTGAGGGGAACATGTCATGTGTGTGAGGGGAACATGTTGCAACTATCAACTATGCATACAACACTAACATGTCATGTATGTGAGGGAACCTCACCCAGCCATGAGTCAAGCAGACTTACATATCAATGCCTGGAGACACACGTCTGGGAGAGTCATCGGCCACTCCTGGGCTCTGTGGTCTGCTAGAATCTGTCACAGGCAGCTCCTTCTTGTTCGCCTGATCCCCTGACGGTGACAGTATCTTAGTGGGTATAGGACTATTGCTTTGTCCTTGACCTATATCCACATACCTGGAGGGTTCAGATAAGCAGGCTGTCAATAGAAGCTGGACTGATAACACACACATACAGGTGCCGGGGGATGCCCAAGCCAGGCTGCAACTGGAATGAACTATTACACACATCAGAGACAGGGAGGGAGGGAGAGGGGAGAGAGAGAGAGAGAGAGAGAGAGAGAGAGAGAGAGGAGAGAGGAGAGAGAGAGGAGGAGAGAGAGAGAGAGAGAGAGAGAGAGAGAGAGAGAGTTGTGGTGCATGCAAGATGACAATATCAGAGATGAGAGACGTGACTGGTACTAGGTGACCAGTGACAGCTTGTGCTTCTCCGTTCCTGTGTTGAGGACCATGCCCCACATCTAGTTGTGCAGCTCAGTATCTCCAGCAGTGTCCAGCATGTCTCACATCTAGTTGTGCAGCTCAGTGTCTCCAGCTGTGTCCTGCATGTCCCACATCTAGTTGTGCAGCTCAGTGTCTCCAGCTGTGTCCTGCATGTTCCACATCTAGTTGTGCAGCTCAGTATCTCCAGCTGTGTCCTGCATGTTCCACATCTAGTTGTGCAGCTCAGTGTCTCCAGCAGTGTCCAGCATGTCTCACATCTAGTTGTGCAGCTCAGTATCTCCAGCTGTGTCCAGCATGTCTCACATCTAGTTGTGCAGCTCAGTGTCTCCAGCTGTGTCCAGCATGTCTCACATCTAGTTGTGCAGCTCAGTGTCTCCAGCTGTGTCCTGCATGTGTGGAAGATGTGCTGCCTCTAGACATATGCCCAGTGATTGCTTCCATTCTGACTGCGGGTGTCCTCACTCAGCTCAAGCATCTAATTAGCGCTGGCAATTGTGTCCGCTGTAGAGGAGCTGGTGTCCAACATTTAATGTAACAGCCACATCTCAGGCACCACAACCCTGTAACAGCCTACATCTCAGACACCACAACCCTGTAACAACCACATCTCAGACACCACAACCCTGTAACAGCCACATCTCAGACACCACAACCCTGTAACAGCCACATCTCAGACACTACAACCCTGTAACAACCACATCTCACACCTTCTAACCTCTCTCCCACCTGTGACAGAATGCCTCAGACTGCCCTCAACTCTCACACGGATGTGTGCTCACACATGTATACTGCCAACATGACTGCGGGCCACTGTCCCACTACAATGTCATTACAGGTAGACAGCCTGTCCCACTACAATGTCATTACAGGTAGACAGCCTGTCCCACTACAATGTTATTAAAGGTAGACTGTCCCATTACAATGTCACTAAAGGTAGACAATCTGTTTCATTATAATGTCATTACAGGTAGACAGTGTGCCCCACCACAATGTTGTTAAAGGTAGACTGTCTCATAACAATGTTATTATGGGTAGACAATCTGTCTCATAACAATGTCATTATGGGTAGACAGTCTGTCTCATAACAATGTCATTAGGGGTGGGTAGACAGTCTGTCTCATAACAATGTCATTATGGGTAGACAGTCTGTCTCATAACAATGTCATTAGGGGTGGGTAGACAGTCTGTCTCATAACAATGTCATTATGGGTAGACAGTCTGTCTCATAACAATGTCATTATGGGTAGACAGTCTGTCTCATAACAATGTCATTATGGGTAGACAGTCTGTCTCATAACAATGTCATTATGGGTAGACAGTCTGTCTCATAACAATGTAATTATGCGTAAACAGTGTGTCCCACTACAATGTCATTATGGGTAGTCTGTCCCACTACAATGCCATTACAGGTAGAAAGTCCGTCTCGGGCATGTTTGCCTTCCTTACCTGCTATAGATGTTCTGGTCTCTGGAACTAGGGTCTGTGATCTCTGCATCGTAGACAGCTTTCATTGATGGAAATATGTCCTGTAGATACAGCATTCACACTAGCTATACTCAACATTCAAGCTAGCTATACAGTGTTCACATAGACTATACAACATTCACATTGTCTATACAAAATAACACTCACTAGACAGTTATTGCCTTATCAATGACTATACAACACTCAAACTAACTGTACAGTGCTTGTAAGAACTATAAAACATTCACAATGACCATCTACAACACTCCAGCTAACTGTAATGTTCACAATGACCATATACAACATTCACAATGACCATATACAACATTCACAATGACCACATACAACACTCCAGCTAACTGTAATGTTCACAATGACCACATACAACATTCACTAATGACCATATACAACATTCAAGCTAACTGTAAAGTTAACATGGGCTATACAACATTGACAATGGATATATAAGTCAGTAGAGTCCCAGTGACCATCCCCATTGTGATGGCCCAGAGTTCATGTATTAACATCCCCATTATGGTGACCATCCCCATTGTACTGGCCCAGTGGTCAGGTATTAACATCCCCATTATGGTGGGCACCACGATTTAGTTTTGCTGTATTTTACTGGAGAATTTGTTTGCGGTAACTTTCGATTTCTTGTTTTTGTGTGTTCAGATTTAAGGAGGTTTAGAGCACTCGTGACATTAAATTCCCCAATTATTTCAAGATTGCATTAAAACAGAAACCGATTACCGAGTATTGTAGTTCCCACTATTGCCTACGAATGGATACATCTTGGCTTCTCAAATTGTTCTTCTAAAGGAGATGAAGAGACTGCCTTTTTAAGACGAAAGTTGACTTGTAAATTTTGTTTTATATAGACGTTATGAATTGATCTAGTATTAATAATTCAACCGGATGCTACATACAGTGTAATTTGTGACTATTTAAGTCGGTGGTTACACACAAACTGAAATAATTAAGATCGCATGCTATGATGCCGTAATTTCCATGATGGGAAAATGGCGATTTTCCGTGTCATAATCCAGAGATCATTTAATATTCTTATGGATTATTCAGAGCGACTGAAATGATAATCAATGCATGTTTGTATTCAACACCCATTTTAGTATACATATGTAAATTGTCATCACTCTACAAGTTCGGTTACATTTATTATTGGGTAACTTTGTAAGGCGAATTCTCTGGTCAAAATTGATCTCCGCTTCACGGCCTCGTGTTGACAACTGCACGAGCTGTCACGCGCTGTGGTCTGATGTCATCACAGCATTACGTGGAGATGTATATATCTGGTGTGTGTGTGTATATATACACTGGGAGAGTTATCAGTTCTTGAAATAGACAGTGGCAGTGGTAATATCCCTTGGCGACAGTGTAACCGACAGTTGTGTGAGGTGTAGATAGGGTCACAAAAAGTGAAAGGTCAAAACCGTTTTTCTTCTATATGTCTATATTAAATGATAAACTGATACACAAACATGTATATCTCCCTTTAGAATTGACCTACAGACTTGAATAAGGTTGGATTTTTTTTTTCCGAAGAGCTATCCAACTATGCAGGTTATATAATTAAAAAGCAATTTAGAAAATGTTACTAAAGTGGCTATATTAAGGTGACTATTTCCCCTCCCTTCCATTAAGATGACACAGCCTGAAACAGATTCACAAGAACAACATGGAACTGACTTTGAAAGATAAATAATTGCCAGTAGTCTGGGATCGGTCATCCTCATCAGAAGATGCTGACAGCTGCACTCCACACTCAACATCCGAGTCTTCTGAAGAATCCGAGCTGCCGTCTGATCCCACTGACATGTTGGAAGATGTGGAGTCTTTGCCGCAAATGTTTGGGTTGTCTCAGCTCTGGAAAGACACACACACACAAAAGGCCATATTGTGTTTTCTTTATACTTCTTTGTAAGCAAGTGTTATGTGCTTGTTTCTATCGCAGGCACCAGATGCAGATAAATCTACAGAGTTGAGTGTTACAGTTGTCTTGCACTCCTGTTGTAGACAAGGGGAAACTCTACAAGTATCTGTGTGTTGGTATCACAACCTCCCCCCCCCTCCCCCATGCCAGGCCTCAGTAGTATGTCCATGTTATACCAGGAAACTAAATTTGGGGAGGGAGTGTGGGAGCGAAGACAGGAATGAGAAGATCCTCCAAGAGATGCAGTGACCAGTGGTCCCATCTCTGACACACATCAGTCCAGTTAGAGGTCATGGCTGCAGTGACCAGTGGTCTCATCTCTGACACACATCAGTCCAGTTAGAGGTCATGGCTGCAGTGACCAGTGGTCCCATCTCTGACACACATCAGTCCAGTTAGAGGTCATGGCTGCAGTGACCAGTGGTCCCATCTCTGACACACATCAGTCCAGTTAGAGGTCATGGCTGCAGTGACCAGTGGTCCCATCTCTGACACACATCAGTCCAGTTAGAGGTTATGGCTGCAGTGACCAGTGGTCCCATCTCTGACATACATCAGTCCAGCTAGATGTCATGGCTGCAGTGACCAGTGGTCCCATCTCTGACACACATCAGTCCAGTTAGAGGTCATGGCTGCAGTGACCAGTGGTCCCATCTCTGACACACATCAGTCCAGTTAGAGGTCATGGCTGCAGTGACCAGTGGTCCCATCTCTGACACACATCAGTCCAGTTAGAGGTCATGGCTGCAGTGACCAGTGGTCCCATCTCTGACACACATCAGTCCAGTTAGAGGTCATGGCTGCAGTGACCAGTGGTCCCATCTCTGACAAACATCAGTCCAGTTAGAGGTCATGGCTGTAGTGACCAGTGGTCCCATCTCTGACACACATCAGTCCAGTTAGAGGTCATGGCTGCAGTGACCAGTGGTCCCATCTCTGACACACATCAGTCCAGTTAGAGGTCATGGCTGCAGTGACCAGTGGTCCCATCTCTGACACACATCAGTCCAGCTAGAGGTCATGGCTGCAGTGACCAGTGGTCCCATCTCTGACACACATCAGTCCAGCTAGAGGTCATGGCTGCAGTGACCAGTGGTCCCATCTATGACACACATCAGTCCAGCTAGAGGTCATGGCTGCAGTGACCAGTGGTCCCATCTCTGACACACATCAGTCCAGTTAGAGGTCATGGCTGCAGTGACCAGTGGTCCCATCTCTGACACACATCAGTCCAGTTAGAGGTCATGGCTGCAGTGACCAGTGGTCCCATCTCTGACACACATCAGTCCAGTTAGAGGTCATGGCTGCAGTGACCAGTGGTCCCATCTCTGACACACATCAGTCCAGTTAGAGGTCATGGCTGCAGTGACCAGTGGTCCCATCTCTGACACACATCAGTCCAGTTAGAGGTCATGGCTGCAGTGACCAGTGGTCCCATCTCTGACACACATCAGTCCAGTTAGAGGTCATGGCTGCAGTGACCAGTGGTCCCATCTCTGACACACATCAGTCCAGTTAGAGGTCATGGCTGCAGTGACCAGTGGTCCCATCTCTGACATACATCAGTCCAGCTAGATGTCATGGCTGCAGTGACCAGTGGTCCCATCTCTGACACACATCAGTCCAGTTAGAGGTCATGGCTGCAGTGACCAGTGGTCCCATCTCTGACACACATCAGTCCAGTTAGAGGTCATGGCTGCAGTGACCAGTGGTCCCATCTCTGACACACATCAGTCCAGTTAGAGGTCATGGCTGCAGTGACCAGTGGTCCCATCTCTGACACACATCAGTCCAGCTAGAGGTCATGGCTGCAGTGACCAGTGGTCCCATCTCTGACACACATCAGTCCAGTTAGAGGTCATGGCTGCAGTGACCAGTGGTCCCATCTCTGACACACATCAGTCCAGCTAGAGGTCATGGCTGCAGTGACCAGTGGTCCCATCTCTGACACACATCAGTCCAGTTAGAGGTCATGGCTGCAGTGACCAGTGGTCCCATCTCTGACACACATCAGTCCAGCTAGAGGTCATGGCTGCAGTGACCAGTGGTCCCATCTCTGACACACATCAGTCCAGTTAGAGGTCATGGCTGCAGTGACCAGTGGTCCCATCTCTGACACACATCAGTCCAGCTAGAGGTCATGGCTGCAGTGACCAGTGGTCCCATCTCTGACACACATCAGTCCAGCTAGAGGTCATGGCTGCAGTGACCAGTGGTCCCATCTCTGACACACATCAGTCCAGTTAGAGGTCATGGCTGCAGTGACCAGTGGTCTCATCTCTGACAAACATCAGTCCAGTTAGAGGTCATGGCTGCAGTGACCAGTGGTCCCATCTCTGACAAACATCAGTCCAGCTAGATGTCATGGCTGCAGTGACCAGTGGTCCCATCTCTGACACACATCAGTCCAGTTAGAGGTCATGGCTGCAGTGACCAGTGGTCCCATCTCTGACACACATCAGTCCAGTTAGAGGTCATGGCTGCAGTGACCAGTGGTCCCATCTCTGACACACATCAGTCCAGTTAGAGGTCATGGCTGCAGTGACCAGTGGTCCCATCTCTGACACACATCAGTCCAGTTAGAGGTCATGGCTGCAGTGACCAGTGGTCTCATCTCTGACACACATCAGTCCAGTTAGAGGTCATGGCTGCAGTGACCAGTGGTCCCATCTCTGACACACATCAGTCCAGTTAGAGGTCATGGCTGCAGTGACCAGTGGTCCCATCTCTGACAAACATCAGTCCAGTTAGGAGGTCATGGCTGCAGTGACCAGTGGGTCCCATCTCTGACAAACATCAGTCCAGTTAGAGGTCATGGCTGCAGTGACCAGTGGTCCCATCTCTGACACACATCAGTCCAGCTAGAGGTCATGGCTGCAGTGACCAGTGGTCCCATCTCTGACACACATCAGTCCAGCTAGAGGTCATGGCTGCAGTGACCAGTGGTCCCATCTCTGACATACATCAGTCCAGCTAGAGGTCATGGCTGCAGTGACCAGTGGTCCCATCTCTGACACACATCAGTCCAGCCAGAAGTCATGGCTGCAGTGATTCTGATGTTGATGACAGTCCACCTGCTGAACTATCCTATACATGACAAGTCAATACTTCTGCTTGCTGTCAACTGATCCTACACATGACACACTCTTTGCCATGACAGTATCAACAGTCTTGCTAAGACAGTATAAACACTGTCCTAACCTACTTAGTTGCAATTTCTGCCAATGAAAGTGTAAATGATAACAAGGAGGATATACTGGTATCTAATTGCCAGATGTAGAAATAAGACAAACACACTGCAATAAGTAACATGTGATTCCTGGCGGTTAGATACAGAGGACAGTTGCTGCTCTCACATATCTCCTCATGAGAATTCTGTTGGGGACATGTGAGACTCGACTGGCCATTGAGGCATGCACAATGAATACAGCTGCTGTACATATTCTCCAAGGCTGATGATCTAACAAGAAGTCAGCAGTCTTGGTGACTCCCGAGGTAGACATCTATAGCCAAAACTGTGATACTAGAGAAGACAGCACTCAAGGCGAGTCCCAAGGTAGACATCTATAGCAAAACTGATATTAGAGAAGACAGCACTCTTGGCGAGTCCCAAGGTAGACATCTATAGCCAAAACTGTGATACTAGAGAAGATAGCACTCAAGGCGAGTCCCAAGGTAGACATCTATAGCAAAACTGATATTAGAGAAGACAAAACTCTTGGTGAGTCCCAAAGTAGACATCTATAGCCAAAACTGATATTAGAGAAGACAGCACTCTTGGTGAGTCCCAAGGTAGACATCTGGGAGATTTGCATAGTCACACTGTACAACTCTGGGGGATTTGTGTGGTCAGACACTGTACAATTCTGGGGGATTTGTGTGGTCAGACACTGTACAACTCTGGGGGATTTGTGTGGTCAGACACTGTACAACTCTGGGAGATTTGTGTGGACAGACACTGTACAAATTGGGGGGATATTTGTGGTCAGACACTGTACAACTCTGGGGGATATGTGTGGCCAGACACTGTACAACCCTGGGGGCTTCATGTAGTCATACTGTACAACTCTGGGGGATTCATGTAGTCACACTGTACAACTCTGGGGGATTCATGTAGTCACACTGTACAACTCTGGGGGATTCATGTAGTCACACTGTACAACTCTGGGGGATTCATGTAGTTACACTGTACAACTCTGGGGGATTCATGTAGTCACTCTGTACAACTCTGGGGGCTTCATGTAGTCACACTGTACAACTCTGGGGGATTCATGTAGTCACTCTGTATAACTCTTGAGGATTTGTGTGGTCAGACACTGTACAACCCTGGGGGCTTCATGTAGTCATACTGTGCAACTCTAGGGGATTCATGTAGTCACACTGTACAACTCTAGGGGATTCATGTAGTCACACTGTACAACTCTGGGGGATTCATGTAGTCACACTGTACAACACTGGGGGATTCATGTAGTCACACTGTACAACTCTGGGGGATTCATGTAGTCACTCTGTACAACTCTAGGGGATTCATGTAGTCACACTGTACAACTCTGGGGGATTCATGTAGTCACATTGTACAACTCTAGGGGATTCATGAAGTCACACTGTACAACTCTGGGGGATTCATGTAGTCACATTGTACAACTCTAGGGGATTCATGTAGTTACACTGTACAGCTCTGGGGGATTCATGTAGTTACACTGTACAACTCTAGGGGATTCATGTAGTTACACTGTACAACTCTGGGGGATTCATGTAGTTACACTGTACAACTCTGGGGGATTCATCTAGTTACACTGTACAACTCTGGGGGATTCATGTAGTTACACTGTACAACTCTGGGGGATTCATGTAGTCACATTATACAACTCTAGGGGATTCATGTAGTTACACTGTACAACTCTAGGGGATTCATGTAGTTACACTGTACAACTCTGGGGGATTCATGTAGTCACACTGTACAACTCTGGGGGATTCATGTAGTCACTCTGTATAACTCTTGAGGATTTGTGTGGTCAGACACTGTACAACCCTGGGGGCTTCATGTAGTCATACTGTACAACTCTAGGGGATTCATGTAGTCACAATGTACAACTCTGGGGGATTCATGTAGTCACACTGTACAACTCTGGGGGATTCATGTAGTCACACTGTACAACACTGGGGGATTCATGTAGTCACACAGTACAACTCTGGGGGATTCATGAAGTCACTCTGTACAACTCTAGGGGATTCATGTAGTCACACTGTACAACTCTGGGGGATTCATGTAGTCACATTGTACAACTCTAGGGGATTCATGAAGTCACACTGTACAACTCTGGGGAATTCATGTAGTCACATTGTACAACTCTAGGGGATTCATGTAGTTACACTGTACAGCTCTGGGGGATTCATGTAGCTACACTGTACAACTCTAGGGGATTCATGTAGTTACACTGTACAACTCTGGGGGATTCATGTAGTTACACTGTACAACTCTGGGGGATTCATGTAGTTACACTGTACAACTCTAGGGGATTCATGTAGTTACACTGTACAACTCTGGGGGATTCATGTAGTTACAATGTACAACTCTGGGGGATTCATGTAGTTACACTGTACAACTCTGGGGGATTCATGTAGTTACACTGTACAACTCTGGGGGATTCATGTAGTCACATTATACAACTCTAGGGGATTCATGTAGTTACATTGTACAACTCTAGGGGATTCATGAAGTCACACTGTACAACTCTGGGGGATTCATGTAGTCACATTGTACAACTCTAGGGGATTCATGTAGTTACACTGTACAGCTCTGGGGGATTCATGTAGTTACACTGTACAACACTGGGGGATTCATGTAGTTACACTGTACAACTCTGGGGGATTCATGTAGTTACACTGTACAACTCTGGGGGATTCATGTAGTTACACTGTACAACTCTAGGGGATTCATGTAGTTACACTGTACAACTCTGGGGGATTCATGTAGTTACACTGTACAACTCTGGGGGATTCATGTAGTTACACTGTACAACTCTGGGGGATTCATGTAGTTACACTGTACAACTCTGGCGGATTCATGTAGTCACATTATACAACTCTAGGGGATTCATGTAGTCACACTGTACAACTCTAGGGGATTCATGTAGTTACACTGTACAACTCTAGGGGATTCATGTAGTCATACTGTACAACTCTAGGGGATTCATGTAGTTACACTGTACAACTCTAGAGGATTCATGTAGTCATACTGTACAACTCTAGGGGATTCATGTAGTTACACTGTACAACTCTAGGGGATTCATGTAGTTACACTGTACAACTCTGGGGGATTCATGTAGTCACATTGTACAACTCTGGGGGACATAGGAGGGCAGGTCAGAGGTCACATGAACACCTGGATGACTGCACAAACACCCAGCACAACTGATCTGGGAGACAGAGAAGGGGCCAATCAACTAAGATATCAATACAGCTGCTGTCAGAGCCAGTGACTAGCAGAGTCAAGGCCTGTATGTGTGGTCTGTCTGCAGATCTCACACACATCACAAGTATACATCAACACATGTGTGGTCTGTCTGTCTGCAGATCTCACACACATCACAAGTATACATCAACACATGTGTGGTCTGTCTGTCTGCAGATCTCACACACATCACAAGTATACATCAACACATGTGTGGTCTGTCTGTCTGCAGATCTCACACACATCACAAGTATACATCAACACATGTGTGGTCTGTCTGTCTGCAGATCTCACACACATCACAAGTATACATCAACACATGTGTGGTCTGTCTGTCTGCAGATCTCACACACATCACAAGTATACATCAACACATGTGTGGTCTGTCTGTCTGCAGATCTCACACACATCACAAGTATACATCAACACATGTGTGGTCTGTCTGTCTGCAGATCTCACACACATCACAAGTATACATCAACACATGTGTGGTCTGTCTGTCTGCAGATCTCACACACATCACAAGTATACATCAACACATGTGTGGTCTGTCTGTCTGCAGATCTCACACACATCACAAGTATACATCAACACATGTGTGGTCTGTCTGTCTGCAGATCTCACACACATCACAAGCATACATCAACACATGTCTGGTCTGTCTGTCTGCAGATCTCACACACATCACAAGCATACATCAACACATGTGTGGTCTGTCTGTCTGCAGATCTCACATCACAAGCATACATCACCATATGTGTGGTTTGTCTGCAGATCTCACATCACAAGCATACATCAACACATGTGTGGTCTGTCTGTCTGCAGATCTCACACACATCACAAGCATACATCAACACATGTGTGGTCTGTCTGTCTGCAGATCTCACACACATATACATCAACATTGGGTGTCTGTCTGCACATCACACATCACAAGTATACATCAACACATGTGAGGTTCTGTATCAATTACACATGCAGTTTTCAACATGTGGCTCTGTCTTGCAATCACACATAGTATGACTGACACAGTGCATCAAGTATACAAACACATTGGTCTTCTGCCCGTCCACACACAAGTATACATCAACACATGTGTGTCTTCTCAGTTCACATCACAGTATACATCACACATGTGTGTTTCTGTTACAGATCTCACAAACACATACATCAACACATGTGTGGTTGTCTGCAGGATCCTCACATCACAAGTATACATCACCACATGTGTTGGTTGGTTCTGTCTGCAGATCTCACATCACAAGGTATACATCAACACATGTGTGGTTTCTGTCGCAGGTCTCACATTCACAAGTATACATCAACCATGTGTGGTTGTCTGTCTGCAAGTCTCACATCACAAGTATACATCAAACACATGTGTGGTTTGTGCTGGTCGCCGATCTCACATCAACAAGTATACATCAACACATGTGTGGTTTGTCCCTGTCTGCAAGATCTCACATCACAATAGGATACATCAACACATGTGTGGTTGTCTGGTCCTGCGATCTCACATCACAAGTATACATTAACACATGTGTGGTTTGTCTGTCTGCGAGATCTCACATCACAGCATACTATCACACATGTGGTTGTCTGTCTGCAGATCTCACATCACAAGTATACATCAACCATGTGTGGTCTTCTTTGCAGATCTCACATCACAAGCATACATCAACATGTTGTCTGTCTGCAATCTCACATCACAAGCATACATCAACACATGTGTGGTCTGTCTGCAGATCTCCATCACAAGCATACATCAACACATGTTGTCTGTCTGCAGATCTCACACAAATACATCAACACATGTGTGTTCTGTCAGTCTACAACTAACACATTGGTTCTGCAGATCTACATCACAGATCTCAACACATTTTTCAGATCTCAACACAAGTATCAACATTGTGCGTCTCAGCTCACACAATATCACTGTGTTCTGTCGAGATCTCACATCACAAGATACATAACATGTGTGTCTCAGATCTCAACAACACATCACATGTGTTGTCTGCATCTCACATCACATATAACATTGGTGTCTGCGATCTACTCAACATATACACTTGTGGTCTGTTCAGTCCACACCAACACATGTGGTGTCTCACAGTCTCACCACATCACAAGTATACATCACCACATGTGTTGGTCTGTCTGTCTGCAGATCTCCACATCACAAGCATACATCAACACATGTGTGGTCTGTCTGTCTGCAGATCTCACACACATCACAAGGATACATCAACACATGTGTGGGTCTGTCTGTCTGCAGATCTCACCACACATCACAAGCATACCATCAACACATGTTGGTCTGTCTGTCTGCAGATCTCACACACATCACAAGCATACATCAACACATGTGTGGTCTGTCTGTCTGCAGATCTACACACATCACAAGCATACATCAACACATGTGTGGTCTGTCTGTCTGCAGATCTCACATCACAAGCATACATCAACACATGTGTGGTCTGTCTGTCTGCAGATCTCACACACATCACAAGCATACATCAACACATGTGTGGTCTGTCTGTCTGCAGATCTCACATCACAAGCATACATCAACACATGTGTGGTCTGTCTGTCTGCAGATCTCACACATCACAAAGCATACATCACCACATGTGTGGTCTGTCTGTCTGCAGATCTCACACACATCACAAGCATACATCAACCACATGTGTGGTCTGTCTGTCTGCAGATCTCACAATCACAAGTCATACATCAACACATGTGTGGTCTGTCTGTCTGCAGATCTCACACCTCACAAGTATACATCAACACATGTGTGGTCTGTCTGTTCTGCAGATCTCACCACACTCACAAGCTATACATCAACACATGTGATGGTCTGTCTGTCTGCAGATCTCACACACATCACAAGCTATACATCAACCACTGTGTGGTCCTGTCTGTCCTACAGATCTCACACACATCACAAGCTATACATCAACACATGTGTGGTCTGTGCTGTCTGCAGATCTCACACGACATCACAAGCTATACATCAAACACATGTGTGGTCTGTCTGTCTGCCGATCTCACACACATCACAAGCATACATCAAACACATGTCTGGTCCTGGTCTGTCCTGCCTAGGTCTCACACACATCACAAGGCAATACATCAACACATGTGTGGTCTGATCTGTCTGCAGATCCTCACCTCACAAGCATACATCAACATGTGTGGTTGTCTGTCTGCAGATCTCACATCACAAGATACATCAACACATGTGTGGTCTGTCTGTCTGCAGATCTCACATCACAAGCATACATCAACAATTGTGTTGTCTGTCTGCAGATCTCACATCACAAGCATACATCAACACATGTGTGGTTTGTCTGCAGATCTCACATCACAAGATACATCAACCATGTGTGGTCTGTCTGCCAGATCTCCACATCACAAGATACATCAACACATGTGTGGTCTGTCTGCTAGATCTCACATCACAAGATACATCAACACATGTGTGTCTGTCTGCAGATCTCACATCACAAGCATACATCAACCATTGTGGTCGCTGTCTGCAGATCTCACATCACAAGATACATCAACACATGGGTGTGTCTGCAGATCTAACATCACAAGATACATCAACACATGTGTGTGTTGTCTGCAGATCTCACATCACAAGCATACATCAACACATGTGTGGTCTGTCTGTCTGCAGATCTCACATCACAAGATACATCAACACATGTGGGTCTGTCTGCAGATCTCACATCACAAGATACATCAACACATGTGGGTCTGTCTGTTGCAGATCTCACATCACAAGCATACTCAACACATGTGTGGTCTGTCTGAGATCTCACACCAAGCATACATCAACACATGTGTGGTCTGTCTGTCTGCAGATCCACATCCAAGCATACATCAAACATGTGTGGTTGTCTGTCTGCAGATCTCACATCACAAGCATACATCAACACATGTGTGGTCTTCTGTCTGCGATCTCACATCACAAGCATAATCAACACATGTTTGTTCTGCAGATCTCACATCACAAGATACATCAACAATGTGGTCTGTCTTCTGCAGATCTCACATCACAAGCATACATCAACACATTGTGTCTGTCTGCAGATCTCACACAAAGATACATCAACACATGTGTGTTTTGTCTGCAGATCTACATCACAAGCATACATCAACACATGTGTGGTCTGTCTGCAGATCTCACAATCACAAGCATACATCAACACATGTGTGGTGTCTGTCTGCAGATCTCACAATCACAAGCATACATCAACACTGTGTGGTCTGTCTGCAGATCTCACATCACAAGTATACATCAACACATGTGTGGTCTGTCTGCAGATCTCACATCACAAGTATACATCAACACATGTGTGGTCTGTCTGCAGATCTCACATCACAAGCATACATCAACACATGTGTGGTCTGTCTGTCTGCAGATCTCACATCACAAGTATACATCAACACATGTGTGGTCTGTCTGTCTGCAGATCTCACATCACACAGCATACATCAACACATGTGTGGTCTGTCTGTCTGCAGATCTCACATCACAAGTATACATCAACACATGTGTGGTTGTCTGTCTGCAGATCTCACATCACAAGTATACATCAACACATGTGTGGTCTGTCTGTCTGCAGATCTCACATCACAAGTATACATCAACACATGTGTGGTCTGTCTGTCTGCAGATCTCACATCACAAGCATACATCAACACATGTGTGGTCTTCTGTCTGCAGATCTCACATCACAAGCATACATCAACACATGTGTGGTCTGTCTGTCTGCAGATCTCACATCACAAGCATACATCAACACATGTGTGGTTCTGTCTGCAGATCTCACATCACAAGCTATACATCAACACATGTGTGGTCTGTCTGTCTGCAGATCTCACATCACAAGCTATACATCAACACATGTGTGGTCTGTCTGTCTGCAGATCTCACATCACAAGCTATACATCAACACATGTGTGGTCTGTCTGTCTGCAGATCTCACATCACAAGCATACATCAACACATGTGTGGTCTGTCTGTCTGCAGATCTCACATCACAAGTATACATCAACACATGTGTGGTCTGTCTGTCTGCAGATCTCACATCACAAGTATACATCAACACATGTGTGGTCTGTCTGTCTGCAGATCTCACATCACAAGTATACATCAACACATGTGTGGTCTGTCTGTCTGCAGATCTCACATCACAAGCATACATCAACACATGTGTGGTCTGTCTGTCTGCAGATCTCACATCACAAGTATACATCAACACATGTGTGGTCTGTCTGCAGATCTCACATCACAAGTATACATCAACACATGTGTGGTCTGTCTGTCTGCAGATCTCACATCACAAGTATACATCAACACATGTGTGGTCTGTCTGTCTGCAGATCTCACATCACAAGTATACATCAACACATGTGTGGTCTGTCTGCAGATCTCACATCACAAGTATACATCAACACATGTGTGGTCTGTCTGCAGATCTCACATCACAAGCATACATCAACACATGTGTGGTTGTCTGTCTGCAGATCTCACATCACAAGTATACATCAACACATGTGTGGTCTGTCTGTCTGCAGATCTCACATCACAAGTATACATCAACACATGTGTGGTCTGTCTGCTGATCTCACATCACAAGTATACATCAACACATGTGTGGTCTGTCTGCAGATCTCACATCACAAGTATACATCAACACATGTGTGGTCTGTCTGTCTGCAGATCTCACATCACAAGCTATACATCAAACCACATGTGTGGTCTGTCTGCCGATCTCACATCACAAGCATACATCAACACATGTGTGGTCTGTCTGTCTGCAGATCTCACATCACAAGCATACATCAACACATGTGTGGTCTGTCTGTCTGCAGATCTCACATCACAAGCATACATCAACACATGTGTGGTCTGTCTGTCTGCAGATCTCACATCACAAGTATACATCAACACATGTGTGGTCTGTCTGTCTGCAGATCTCACACACATCACAAGCATACATCAACATATGTGTGGTCTGTCTGTCTGCAGATCTCACATCACAAGCATACATCAACACATGGGTTGTCTGCAGATCTTACATCACAAGGGTACATCAACACACATGTTTTCTCACAGCTAGCTTCCATGTCATCTGACTGCTACTGTCTTCTACTGTACAAGATGATCATATCCACTTCATTGATTTGTCTACTTATATAATGGACTAATGCTGTCCATATTTGTTCTTCATGTAAGAAAAAGCAACAATAAGAGGTCACACACGGCGTTGTCCACACTAGCACATGGACATGTCAGTCAACACGAGACACAAGACAACAAACATGTTCCAGTAATGTCAGGGTGGGATGGGGAAGGTTAAACTTGGCAGGGGTTAGAGGTATGTGGAGGGAGTGAGGGGAAAGCCTCAAGTCTACCTGTGAATCCTCCTCATTAACAGAGGTGTGGCTCTTACAATCAGGATCCTACAGAGAATATGTAGTGGTTATGCATCAGTAAATTCTTGTACATGCAAAACAACCAATCACATAACTGTCTTTTATGTAATGAATAACTGCCTCTAGTATCTCATCAAATATCTGTTTCTAACAATCCAACCAATCAAATAACTGTCTTTAATGCAACACCCAATCAAATAATTGTCTTTAATGTAACAACCAATCAAATAACTGTCTTTAATGTAACAACCAATCAAATAACTGTCTTTAATGTCTAATAACTATAACCAATCAAATAACTGCCCCTAACATCACATCAAATATCTGTTTCCAACAACACAACCAATCAAATAACTGTGTTTGACATAACAACCAATCAAAGAATTGTCTTTAACATAACAAGAAATTAAACAGCTGTGTCTAAGATTGCATTCAATATATGTTTATAACAACACAACCAATCAAATAATGCAACACAAGAACAGACTGGTTTAACATAGTTATCTGACAACATCAGATCACAGACTTATATAATCTATTCATTCAATGAAACAAGAATAGACTTATTTAATATATTCACTCAACAATATGAGAACACATTTGTATAATCTAGTCATTCAACAATAGGAGAACAGACTTGTATAATCTAGTCATTCAACAATTAGGGGAACAGACAAGTATAATCTTGTCATTCAACAATAGGGGAACAGACATGTATAATCTAGTCATTCAACAATAGGGGAACAGACATGCATAGTCTAGTTATTCAACAATAGGGGAACAGATTTGAATAATCTAGCTATTCAACAACAGAGGAACAGACATGTATAATATAGTCATTCAACAATAGGGGAACAGACTTGTATAGTCTAGTCATTCAACAATAGGGGAACAGACTTGTATAGTCTAGCCATTCAACAATAGAGGAACAGACATGTATAGTCAAGTCATTTAACAATAGGGGAACTGACATCAATAATCTAGTCATTCAACAATATGAGGAACAGACATGCATAGTCTAGTCATTCAACAATAGGGGAACAGACATGTATAGTCTAGTCATTCAACAATAGGGGAACAGACATGTATAATATAGTCATTCAACAATAGGGGAACAGACATGTATAGTCTAGTCATTCAACAATAGGGGAACAGACATGTATAGTCTAGTTATTCAACAATAGGAGAACAGACATATATAGTCTAGTCATTCAACAATAGGGGAACAGACATGTATAATCTAGTCATTCAACTACAGGGGAACAGACATATATAGTCTAGTCACACATCAGTACTAGTGTCAGACTTACCGTTCTGTGTCTGTGGAGTGACGAACACAGAAGGGACTCAGATCAGTGGCATTCTTGGGCATGTGTTTCCTGGAAACATAATCACCATGTGACATTCTCAAATATCACCACTTGTTTCTGTTAAACATAAAACTGCCTAAACAAGGACTTTAACATCAATACATACTAAATCTGTAAATAATAAACAATCATTTCTATTGTTTTGTTGAGACATATTACAACATATATCCTGTGTGAAAACCTGAGACATACAAGCTTGTTTGAAATCATTTGTAGCATGAGAGGATCTGGTACACAACCATGCATTTGTGGATAGCTGCTGTTGCTATGGATATATCTGCAGGCATAGTCAACAACTCAACCATGGATGTATCACTCAACAACTCAACCATGGATGTATCACTCAACTCAATCATGGATATATCATTCAACTCAACCATGGATGTATCACTCAACACTAAATCATGGATGTATCACTCAACTCAACCATGGATGTATTATTCAACAACTCAACCATGGATGTATCATTCAACTCAACCATGGATGTATCACTCAACTCAACCATGGATGTATCACTCAACTCAACCATGGATGTATCACTCAACTCAACCATGGATGTATCACTCAACAACTCAACCATGGATGTATCACTCAACTCAACCATTGATGTATCACTCAACTCAACCATGAATGTATCACTCAACTCAACCATGGATGTATCACTCAACTCAACCATGGATGTATCGCTCAACAACTCAACCATGGATGTATCACTCAACTCAACCATGGATGTATTATTCAACAACTCAACCATGGATGTATCATTCAACTCAACCATGGATGTATCACTCAACTCAACCATGGATGTATCACTCAACTCAACCATGGATGTATTATTCAATAACTCAATCATGGATGTATCATTCAACTCAACAATGGATGTATCATTCAACAACACAAACCTGGTTGTATCACTCAACTCAACCATGGATGTATCACTCAACAACTCAACCATGGATGTATCACTCAACAACTCAACCATGGATGTTTCATTCAACAACTCAACAATGGATGTATCAATCAACAACTCAACCATGGATGTATCACTCAACATCTTAAACATGGATGTTATCTCCACTCAATAACTCAACCATGGATGTATCACTCAACTCAACATTGGATGTATCATTCAACAATGCAAACCTGGATGTATCACTCAACTCAACCATGGATGTATCACTCAACCATGGATGTATTACTCAACAACTCAACCATGGATGTTTCATTCAACAACTCAACAATGGATGTATCATTCAACAACTGAACCATGGATCTATCAACAAACATCTTAAACATGGATGTTATCTACACTCAATAACTCAACCACGGATGTATCACTCAACTTAACAATGGATGTATCATTCAACAACACAAACCTGGATGTATCACTCAACAACTCAACCATGGATGTTTCATTCAACAACTCAACTATGGATGTATCACTCAACAACTCATCCATGGATGTATCACTAAACAACACAAACCTGGATGTATCACTCAACAACTCAACCATGGATGTATCACTCAACAACTATCCATGGATGTTTCATTCAACAACTCAACTATGGATGTATCACTCAACAACTCATCCATGGATGTATCACTAAACAACACAAACCTGGATGTATCACTCAACAACTCAACCATGGATGTTTCATTCAACAACTCATCCATGGATGTATCACTAAACAACACAAACCTGGATGTATCACTCAACAACTCAACCATGGATGTATCACTCAACAACTCAACCATGGATGTATCACTTAACAACTCAACCATGGAAGTATCACTGAACAACTCATCCATGGATGTATCATTCAACAATGCAAACCTGGATGTATCACTCAACAACTCAACCACGGATGTATCACTAAACAACTCAACCATGAATGTATCACTCAACAACTCAACCATGGATGTATCACTCAACTCAACCATGGATGTATCACTGAACAACTCCACCATGGATGTATCACTCAACAACTCAGCCATGGATGTATCACTCAACAACTCAACCATGGATGCTATCTCCACCCAACACAAGGAACTGACTTACCAGCAGACCTGGGACAGGTACATCTGGTAGAGCTGATCAAACGAGGTCAGTTCTTCGGGTCGGTAGTGGTCATAGAATGGATTCACGTGCTCGTCAGTCTGTGGGGCTGTCATGACAGCAGCATGCTTCTGCTGGCACTTGTACACTGCACACAGACAGACAGACCGGCAACATCAGACATTGATTCACACCCGTCATCCTGCTGGCACACAGACACAATTAGAACTGCACTCAGGACACAGACAGACAGACAGACAGACAGACAGTACCATAAGCCACAGCATAGTTTAGTGAAAGCCTAGTTATATACTAGACCGTGAAAAGTGACTCAGTTGTGAGTGCTTTTCACACGGTGTGAAAAGCGCCGGGAGTCGCTGCGTAGAAAAACGAAGCGTTTCCTTGAAGGACACTCTGCGTTGGACCATGGTCAAAGGTGGACCTGATCAGACTTGAGGTGAAAATGGCACCAGTTACAGTGCCGTTATGTGTATAGGTTCTAGTTACACCTTTTAACTGTTAAATATAATGTGGTGATGATTGATAATAGGATGTGGTGATTGTGTAAACGTTCAATGTGTAATGCAGTATTAGTGTGACAATATAAGAGAAGAATCATAAAGCACCTGTGTTGCATTATCAGGTAAGTGTCGAGTTGTGTTCCTATCAGTTAGTAGTTATGGATTGTACAGAATGAAAGAGCAACACATAACAAACTATAATAGTGATATTTCGACAGCTATAAGTCAAATCACTCAATGACAATGGATGAGCCAGGAAAAGGAAAACGAGCCATAAAAGAGAAAAAGAAGAACATAACCACAGCTATGATTGGGGGTCTTTGAAGATAAAACCAATCACAAAGGCGATTTGGATAAGATTATAAGAGCACATCAATGTCAAGTTACAGTGGCGCTCTGAAAGCTAGCATTACGCCCAACACTACTATCATTGAATCCGTGGAAACCAGGGTGCCACCAAAATATCCATCATTGCGCTATGAACTTACAATTGGCGCCAATCCATCAAATATACCTATAACCAGGGAGCCCTAGACATGTGCTTCACTACTGTACATGTGGCTGTGAAACTGGGTTAAACAGGGACTCCATGTCCATGTTCACCACTGGCGTGGATGTGAGTGTGAACCCATGACCATGTTCACCACTGGCATGGATGTGAGTGTGAACCCATGACCATGTTCACCACTGGCATGGATGTGAGTGTGAACCCATGACCAGCAGGCTGGCACATGTCTGGCCACTCTGCTACTGAGGTTGCCCACATTCGTGTCAGGGTGGTGTGGTTACGAACACTGGTGTCTAGCTGCTTCACTACTGTACATGTGGTTGTGTGCTTGCTTGCCTGTCTGTATTCTGCCACCAAATGCCTCTCCAGTGTTGGTGTATCACTGACAGGTCATGTGTGCTTGGTTGCCTGTCTGTATTCTGCCACCAAATGCCTCTCCAGTGTTGGTGTATCACTGACAGGTCATGTGTGCTTGGTTGCCTGTCTGTATTCTGCCACCAAATGCCTCTCCAGTGTTGGTGTATCACTGACAGGTCATGTGTGCTTGGTTGCCTGTCTGTATTCTGCCACCAAATGCCTCTCCAGTGTTGGTGTATCACTGACAGGTCATGTGTGCTTGGTTGCCTGTCTGTATTCTGCCACCAAATGCCTCTCCAGTGTTGGTGTATCACTGACAGGTCATGTGTGCTTGGTTGCCTGTCTGTATTCTGCCACCAAATGCCTCTCCAGTGTTGGTGTATCACTGACAGGTCATGTGTGCTTGGTTGCCTGTCTGTATTCTGCCACCAAATGCCTCTCCAGTGTTGGTGTATCACTGACAGGTCATGTGTGCTTGGTTGCCTGTCTGTATTCTGCCACCAAATGCCTCTCCAGTGTTGGTGTATCACTGACAGGTCATGTGTGCTTGGTTGCCTGTCTGTATTCTGCCACCAAATGCCTCTCCAGTGTTGGTGTATCACTGACAGGTCATGTGTGCTTGGTTGCCTGTCTGTATTCTGCCACCAAATGCCTCTCCAGTGTTGGTGTATCACTGACAGGTCATGTGATGAACATACCCGTGCACAACACAGGATCACCACTCACTCAGTACACCTGCTACAGTTGAAGCATTGCGCACATCTGTCACTTTCTGCAACAATACACTATCATCAGACCCGCAGTTTCACAGCTGCTCAACTACAAGTTTAAATCATACCCATCTGTACCAACAGAAAGTTAATGCTATACACAATGTGTGTCACTGACTCTGCCTCTGGCACACGTGCAGCACTCAAGCACACCCCCAAATATGACCTACAGGACTGCTGTGACCTGGCTGAGCTCAGGGAGGACATCTGGCCAACTGGGGCCAGCCTTGGAGAACAACTCTGGTGGGGGGGACTGTGAAGATCTCAAGCCAGCCATTCTTTGCAAAACAAACATTGATCGCAGAAGCAGAAAGAGAAGAAGAAGAAGAAGAAGAAGAAGAAGAAGAAGAAGAAGAAGAAGAAGAAGAAGAAGAAGAAGAAGAAGAAGAAGAAGAAGAAGAAGAAGAAGAAGAAGAAGGTGAACAGACAGAACAACGCTCAAACAGAGACGTGTGTGACAGGCAAGAGGTGTGTGGGCTGTAGGGTCAAGTGTTTACCTTCTTCATTAGGCAGGGGTAGGCTGGTCCACACATCCTGGTCCCACCACTGGCAGTAGCTGCAACATAGCACACACACACACCCAGTAGGTATCAGTTGACACTGACACAATTAGTCTTGATTAGTCTGTCCCATCATTATCTGGCTGTGTAGTGCTACCTTAGTCTTGTTTAGTCTGTCCCATCATTATCTGGCTGTGTAGTGCTACCTTAGTCTTGTTTAGTCTGTCCCATCATTATATGGCTGTGTAGTACTACCTTAGTCTTGTTTAGTCTGTCCCATCATTATCTGGCTGTGTAGTGCTACCTTATTCTAGTTTAGTCTGTCCCATCATTATCTGGCTGTGTAGTGCTACCTTATTCTAGTTTAGTCTGTCCCATCATTATCTGGCTGTGTAGTGCTACCTTATTCTAGTTTAGTCTGTCCCATCATTATCTGGCTGTTTGTGCTACCTTAGTCTTGTTTAGTCTGTCCCATCATTATCTGGCTGTGTAGTGCTACCTTATTCTAGTTTAGTCTGTCCCATCATTATCTGGCTGTGTAGTGCTACCTTATTCTAGTTTAGTCTGTCCCATCATTATCTGGCTGTGTAGTGCTACCTTAGTCTTGTTTAGTCTGTCCCATCATTATCTGGCTGTGTAGTGCTACCTTAGTCTTGTTTAGTCTGTCCCATCATTATCTGGCTGTGTAGTGCTACCTTAGTCTTGTTTAGTCTGTCCCATCATTATCTGGCTGTGTAGTGCTACCTTAGTCTTGTTTAGTCTGTCCCATCATTATCTGGCTGTGTAGTGCTACCTTATTCTAGTTTAGTCTGTCCCATCATTATCTGGCTGTGTAGTGCTACCTTAGTTCTAGTTTAGTCTGTCCCATCATTATCTGGCTGTGTAGTGCTACCTTAGTCTTGTTTAGTCTGTCCCATCATTATCTGGCTGTGTAGTGCTACCTTAGTCTTGTTTAGTCTGTCCCATACATTATCTGGCTGTGTAGTGCTACCTTAGTCTTGTTTAGTCTGTCCCATCATTATCTGGCTGTGTAGTGCTACCTTAGTCTTGATTTAGTCTGTCCCAATCATTATCTGGCTGTGTAGTGCTACCTTAGTCTTGTTTAGTCTGTCCCATCATTATCTGGCTGTGTAGTGCTACCTTAGTCTTGTTTAGTCTGTCCCATCATTATCTGGCTGTGTAGTGCTACCTTAGTCTTGTTTAGTCTGTCCCATCATTATCTGGCTGTGTAGTGCTACCTTAGTCTTGTTTAGTCTGTCCATCATTATCTGGCTGTGTAGTGCTACCTTAGTCTTGTTTAGTCTGTCCCATCATTATCTGGCTGTGTAGTGCTACCTTAGTCTTGTTTAGTCTGTCCCATCATTATCTGGCTGTGTAGTGCTACCTTAGTCTTGTTTAGTCTGTCCCATCATTATCTGGCTGTGTAGTGCTACCTTAGTCTTGTTTAGTCTGTCCCATCATTATCTGGCTGTGTAGTGCTACCTTAGTCTTGTTTAGTCTGTCCCATCATTATCTGGCTGTGTAGTGCTACCTTAGTCTTGTTTAGTCTGTCCCATCATTATCTGGCTGTGTAGTGCTACCTTAGTCTTGTTTAGTCTGTCCCATCATTATCTGGCTGTGTAGTGCTACCTTAGTCTTGTTTAGTCTGTCCATCATTATCTGGCTGTGTAGTGCTACCTATTTATTATTTGTCGGGGTTTCCCTTTTCACGGAAAGGTTCGCCCCCTTTATCCCTTCCGTGCCAGCGAATAACAAAAAGTTCCCCACTGCCCAATGTAAAAAGTGGAATAGAGGAATTTCCGGAAATCCAACAACCCGCACAAGTCCTTTTGCGTAATCCCCATCAGAATTCAAAAAAAAAATTCATCCGACTCCACATTTCACCCGAGGGACTCGGCAGCACCAAAAAGACCTCAGAGGGGGTTTTTCTCACGGGACGGTCTTTCGAGTGTGGCCCCCGAAAGTTTTGCACAAAGCAAAAAACTCGCAGTTTCAGCCCGACTCCGGGATCTCCAAAAAAACCCCTTCGGCCCCAAAGGGCAAAACAGTCAATTCGTAACCGGGGGTTTGCCATTGCCCCAACATGCATTCACTGTACATGAAAGATGTAAAAGATTCCACGTAAATTCACACTCACGTTTTGCCCACGCACTCTAGTAGCAGAGCGACGGAACCAGTACTACCATCCAACATGGGGAAAAAAAATGCATTGAAACCATAGCCCAAGCACAAACACCCCACGGCCTTAGGGTCAAGCCAAACCGCCATGTTGGGACGGAAGCAATGCTCCCTTTTTTTTTTAGTCTATCCCCATTATCTGGCATCTAGGCCATCTGTCTTGTTTAGTCTGTGCCTCATTATCTGGCAGCTGCTTAAACCACATGCTATTTTTGCTCCCATCGTGACAGTTGTCCCTCCCTCAGCTTTTCAGCAGACTTGCAGGATGCCTACCTGAAAGAAAAAGGTTTTTAAAAAGCCCCGGGGGAATTCAAAAAACTTTTGTTTGAATTAAGGCAATTGATTTGGGCCCCGCCCGGAAAAACAGCTTTAAACGAGACAAAGGCTTGGAACAAAGCGTCGGGGGAATCGCCGTTTTCTCAACGTAGCGGGCGACCCCTTGTAATGGGTTAAATTAAAGCCACTTATTCTCTGGCTTGCGCTAGAGTGGCGGGGGTATTGGCACTAGTCACCCTGCTTGGCACTGAATATATTAACTTATTTGGATTTTGGGCAGAAATGGGTTTCAAACCCGCCCCTAATTTTCTCCGGGGTTTCGGTTATGCTACACCCCTAAACCCGAAAGTCAAGCTGGATTTACTGGGTTTGAATATGCTGAAGTGGATTCCCTACCCTTGGGAAATTACAGAGGTGTTAATCTTTTAATGTCTGCAAAGACATGAGGCATGCCTGGCCCAGATGGTTTTTAGCGATACCCTCTTCTAAAAGTCACCGCCTGATCCCCGTTCAAACTGCTATTTCAGAGGCTCTGGATAGTCGGAAATTTCACCTCATTCCCAGTAGGATTTACCAACTTTTTTGTGGCCCCCCAGTTCTTTGAATCTTCTCTCCTCAATCCAAGACGGGGACCATCAACCCCAAATACCAACTCCCGGTCAATCAAGTCAATATTCAGCTGAAGAAAAAATAACCTACTCTTCCCCAAAAAAGGGCTGGAATATTCATCCCAAAATAAAGTTGTTCTGTAGGAAATTCTAATGGTTAATGAGTCACCCTCCCCAAAGATATACTAAAAGTGTTTGTGCCTGACCCTGTTGAATCAATCACAGGACTCCTGTGTGTACGCCACGCCAGAACGTTCCGACTCATATCTGTCTGTTTACCCCCCCGGAATGCTCCTAGCCCAGGACTTAGCCTGGATTGAGAGATTACAGTTGCCCCTTTGGATTCATATGGATTACTCCGACTTGTTATTCTTTTTTTTTACCGGCGGTGAAACTCCGTTGTGTGGTTTTGCAATCCCCAATTTCTAAATAGGAGTATATGCAACACAGCTGTTTCCCTGGATTATAGAGAGTGGATTATGGGGAGACTTTTTTCAAGTGGATATTTAAAGGGGGGGAGTCATCACGACCCATAGGATATTCTAGAACAGATTAGATGATTTTTTTATCTATTTTTTTATGCATTATTTACTTTGTTTTGGTTTGACCCGGATTTTATGTGAAACCGTTTTTGGGGGTTTTTGGGGATTCTTTGGGGTGTTGTATACTTTGTGTGCATTGCCTGAATATGAATAATTTCTTTCATGTATATGTCACCATATTGTAGCCAACAGGGTTTGTCCAAGACTCAAATGTTTTCACAATACAGTTGTTTGTTTGTTTGGTTTAACCAAGCCTTGAAGTTACTTCATTGTTAACCTGTTGTTCCAAAATTGATGTTTATAGTCCAGTTATGGTTACTGTTATGTGATACAGTGAGTCATTGTACTGTTTTTGTCTAACAGTGGCTGTTTTCCTCTGTCAATGTAATCCAGTTGTTGCGTCTAACATTGGTTGTTGTCCCTCTGTTGTATAATACTGTGGATGTGCATGACAGTGGATACTTGTCATTGTTTATATATATATATATGGGAGATTAAATGTGGGGCGGGGCACTTACACATAGACGCACCTTCTGGGTAGAGTGATTTGTACTCGGGTGTCTGAGGTAGAACTTCCCGGATCTCCCAGCCTTCTATGGGAAACATTTCTTCCATGTTAGTGTTGAACTTGCACCCTTTTCTGCCTTGTTCAATGCTTGGGGGTTTTACGAGCCAGTATATTAAATCCTATAGAAGGCGTGTTTGGGATTTAGACCCCATTCATACTGAATACCCCTAGCGAAACTTGTCCTTATCTTAATTTATTATATTTACCACACCACACCATCATCTGCCTATTATGTGACCAAGAGACAAGAAGCTGTTTATGTTCTAGAGATATCTCCAGCTGACTTCTGTGTGTACAGCTGGTCTGCTCTGTGTGATGGGAATGAGATAACTAACACTGTCTTCCCCTCCCCGCTCCAAGGAACAAACAAACACCTACCACAGAAATCATGTCCAAGAACATACACATGTCTTCCCATTCCTGCTCCAAAGAACAAACACCTACCACAGAAATCATGTCCAAGAACATACACATGTCTTCCCCTCCCCGCTCCAAAGAACAAACACCTACCACAGAAATCATGTCCAAGAATATACACATGAAAGACAACCAGTCCTGTGTAGCCAACATCAACATTACCATTGATGCTGTAGTATCATTGAATACATGAACACATCATAATGAACAACTCACTGATTCCTGGGGGTTCGAATCCCAAGGGATGCTTTATTGTGAAGATAATAGTCTGTGGGTAAGTCCCAGAGGTTGGGCTGACCTTCCAGTGGTACAAACACTCCCAGAAACAAGTTGAATGCCTGCTGCTTTTCCACATCTGAGAAAGTTCATGTACAAAAACAATGAGATGCCATGTTTCTGGAGTCTCTCTCTCTTCCCCCTCTCTCTCTCTCTCTCATTCTCCTCTCTCGTGTCTCTCTCTCTCTCTGCCCCTCTCTCTCTTTCTCTCTGTGTCTCTCTATCTGCCTCTCTTTTTCTCTCTGTGCCTCTCTCTCTCTCTTTCTGTCTCTCTCACTGCCCCTCTCTCTCTGCCTCTCTCTTTTTCTCTCTCTCTTTCTCTCTCTGTCTCTCTCTCTGCCACTCTCTCTTTGTCTCTCTCTCTGTCTCTGCCTTTCTCTCTCTGTGCCTCTCTCTCCTCTCTGTGCCTCTCTCTCTCTCTGTCTGTCTCTCTGTCTCTGTCTCTCTCTCCGTCTCTCTTTCTCTCTCTCTGTGTGTGTCAGGAAATCAGAAACCTAATGATAGTGTCTACAAGTACATGTCAGTCTTCATGCATGCTGGACACTCAGTGACAGGAACAAGGCTCCAGTTAGTCACAGATCACAACTGTTACTGTAGCCATGTCACACAACTATCTGTTACTGTATCCATGTCACACAACTATATGTTACTGTAGCCATGTCACACAACTATCTGTTACTGTAGCCATGTCCAACAATTATCTGTTACTGTAGCCATGTCCCAGTACTATCTGTTACTGTAGCCATGTCCAAGTACTATCTGTTACTGTAGCCATGTCCCACAACTATCTGTTACTGTAGCCATGTCACACAACTATATGTTACTGTAGCCATGTCCCACAACTATATGTTACTGTAGCCATGTCACACAACTATCTGTTACTGTAGCCATGTCCCACAACTATCTGTTACTGTAGCCATGTAACACAATTGTATGTTACTTTAGCCATGTCCCACAATTATCTGTTACTGTAGCCATGTCCCACAACTATCGAATGAACGAACAAACGAACGAACAAACTTTATTTTAAAAGGGTAACAAATTGGGCACACAGGCCCGTCTTACATTCGCCCCTTTCGATCACTCATCTTTCATTCATCAAATGTGCATGTTACATTTACATAGGGGGGAAAAAAACATTGTCAAATGGATTTTGTAAGCGTAAACAATTCATATTACGCATGGTACATTCACATGGGAAGAAAAAAAACATTGTCAAATGAAAGTTGTAAACATAAACAGTGCATATTGCAATGTTGTGAGACACATCCCCCATCCACCCTCACACCCCGCAGGCACCCACCCATAAATTCCTCAGCCACCCACAAATCCCCCACCCACCACACCACCACCCACCCACACATACATCCACGCATTCACACAGACTCAGGCAAACATACATGCCACCACCCACCCCCTGATCCCCCACCCACACACATTTCCCCACCCACACATACATCCCCCACCCTATCCATAACCGAGACTGCACACACCCACCCACATATTCTCCACCACCCACACATCCGCAACCACCCAGCAAAACACACATCACAAAAACACACACACACATACCCCCATCAACCCACACATCCCGCACCTATCCACACATACATCCCGCACCCAAACAATTTTCCTCACCCACCCACACACACATCAGCCAACATACACCCACTCACCCACCCAATATCTGCCACCTCTCAACTAAACATCCCCCACCTATATACACATCCTCACCCACAAACACATCTCCCCACCTGCCCACACATATCCCCCACCCACACACACCCCACCACCCACATATACCCCACCCACACACATCCACCTCTCACACACATCTTCCCACAAACACACACATCCCCCAACCAAACACTCATCTCTCACACGCATCCACACACTCATGTACTCGTCCATCAACCACTCACACCCATACATCACCCACCCGCCCATCAACACATGCATCTCTCATCTACCCTCCCACCCACACACACTCAGCCAAACACATCCCCCATCCTCACATACATCCATCATCCACCTGCACATCCCACACCTCCCAACCTCTCACACATCTCCCCTCCCACACAAAACTCCACCCATAAATACATTCCCCCCCCCACACACATCCCCCACATGCATTCCTCATACACATCCCCGCCCACACATCTCTCACCCACTCATACATCTCCCCACCCACCCACACATCCTCCACCTACAAACATCCTCACCACCCACACACTCCACCCACACAGACATATCCCATTCACAGACACCCCCCCCCCCCCCCCCCCACACTCATCCTCCACACCCATTACACACCCATCCCACTATACACACTATCTGTTACTGTAGCCATGTCCCACAACTATCTGTTACTGTAGCCATGTCACACAACTATCTGTTACTGTAGCCATGTCCCACAAATATATGTTACTGTAGACATGTAACACAACTATCTGTTACTGCAGCCATGTCCCACAACTATCTGTTACTGTAGCCATGTCCCACAACTATATGTTACTGTAGCTATGTCACACAACTATCTGTTACTGTAGCCATGTCCCACAACTATCTGTTACTGTAGCCATGTCCCACAGCTATCTGTTACTGTAGCCATGTCACACAACTATCTGTTACTGTAGCCATGTCACACAACTATATGTTACTGTAGCCATGTCACACACTTATATGTTACTGTAGGCTGACAGGTTATCTGAGAAAGTGTTGCTGTAGTAGTGTGACAGAGTGGGCTGACAAGTTACCTTAGAAAGTGTTGCTGTAGTAGTGTGACAGAGTGGGCTGACAAGTTACCTGAGAAAGCGTTACTGTAGTAGTGTGACAGAGTGGGCTGACAGATTACCTGAGAAAGCATTGCTGTAGTGGGCTGAAAGGTTACCTGAGAAAGCGTTGCTGTAGTAGTGTGACATAGTGGGCTGACAAGTTACCTGAGAAAGCGTTGCTGTAGTAGTGTGACAGAGTGGGCTGACAAGTTACCTGAGAAAGCGTTGCTGTAGTAGTGTGACATAGTGGGCTGACAAGTTACCTGAGAAAGTGTTGCTGTAGTAGTGTGACAGAGTGGGCTGACAGGTTACCTGAGAAAGTGTTGCTGTAGTAGTGTGACAGAGTGGGCTGACAGTTACCTGAGAAAGCGTTGCTAGTAGTAGTGTGACAGAGTGGGCTGACAAGGTTACCTGAGAAAGTGTTGCTGTAGTAGTGTGACAGAGTGGGGCTGACAGGTGCTGTAGTAGTGTGACAGAGTGGGCTGACCAGGGTTACCTGAGAAGATGTTGCTGTGTAGTGTGACAGAGTGGGCTGACAGGTTACCTGAGAAAGTGTTGCTGTGTAGTGTGACATAGTGGGCTGACAGGTTACCTGAGAAAGCGTTGCTGTAGTAGTGTGACAGAGTGGGCTGACAGGTTACCTGAGAAACTGTTGCTGTAGTAGTGTGACATAGTGGGCTGACTACGGTTACCTGAGAAACTGTTGCTGTAGTAGTGGTGACAGAGTGGGCTGACAGGTTACCTGAGAAGATGTTGCTGTGTAGTGTGACAGAGTGGGCTGACAGGTTACCTGAGAAAGTGTTGCTGTGTAGTGTGACAGAGTGGGCTGACAGGTTACCTGAGAAAGCGTTGCTGTAGTAGTGTGACAGAGTGGGCTGACAGGTTACCTGAGAAACTGTTGCTGTAGTAGTGTGACAGAGTGGGCTGACAAGTTACCTGAGAAGTGTTGCTGTAGTAGTGTGACAGAGTGGGCTGACAAGTTACCTGAGAAAGTGTTGCTGTAGTAGTGTGACAGAGTGGGCTGACAGGTTGCTGTAGTAGTGTGACAGAGTGGGCTGACAGGTTACCTGAGAAGGTGTTGCTGTGTAGTGTGACAGAGTGGGCTGACAGGTTACCTGAGGTGTTGCTGTGTAGTGTGACAGAGTGGGCTGACAGGTTACCTGAGAAGGTGTTGCTGTAGTAGTGTGACAGAGTGGGCTGACAGGTTACCTGAGAAAGCGTTGCTGTAGTAGTGTGACATAGTGGGCTGACAAGTTACCTGAGAAAGCATTGCTGTAGTAGTGTGACAGAGTGGGCTGACAAGTTACCTGAGAAAGTGTTGCTGTAGTAGTGTGACAGAGTGACAGAGTGGGCTGACAGGTTACCTGAGAAAGTGTTGCTTTAGTAGTGTGACATAGTGGGCTGACAAGTTACCTGAGAAAGCGTTGCTGTAGTAGTGTGACAGAGTGGGCTGACAGTTACCTGAGAAAGTGTTGCTGTAGTAGTGTGACAGAGTGGGCTGACAAGTTACCTGAGAAAGTGTTGCTGTAGTAGTGTGACAGAGTGGGCTGACAGGTTACCTGAGAAGGTGTTGCTGTGTAGTGTGACAGAGTGGGCTGACAGGTTACCTGAGAAAGTGTTGCTGTGTAGTGTGACAGAGTGGGCTGACAGGTTACCTGAGAAGAAGATGCTGTAGTAGTGTGACAGAGTGGGTTGACAGGTTACCTGAGAACCTGTTGCTGTAGTAGTGTGACAGAGTGGGCTGACAGGTTACCTGAGAAGGTGTTGCTGTGTAGTGTGACAGAGTGGGCTGACAGGTTACCTGAGAAAGTGTTGCTGTGTAGTGTGACAGAGTGGGTTGACAGGTTACCTGAGAAACTGTTGCTGTAGTAGTGTGACAGAGTGGGCTGACAGGTTACCTGAGAAGGTGTTGCTGTGTAGTGTGACAGAGTGGGCTACAGGTTACCTGAGAAAGTGTTGCTGTGTAGTGTGACAGAGTGGGCTGACAGGTTACCTGAGAAGATGTTGCTGTAGTAGTGTGACAGAGTGGGTTGACAGGGTTTCCTGAGAAGGTGTTGCTGTGTAGTGTGACAGAGTGGGCTGACAGGTTACCTGAGAAACTGTTGCTGTAGTAGTGTGACAGAGTGGGCTGACAGGTTACCTGAGAAAGTGTTGCTGTAGTAGTGTGACAGAGTGGGCTGACAGGTTACCTGAGAAGGTGTTGCTGTGTAGTGTGACAGAGTGGGCTGACAGGTTACCTGAGAAAGTGTTGCTGTGTAGTGTGACAGAGTGGGCTGACAGGTTACCTGAGAAAGCGTTGCTGTAGTAGTGTGATAGAGTGGGCTGACAGGTTACCTGAGAAAGCATTGCTGTGTAGTGTGATAGAGTGGGCTGACAGGTTACCTGAGAAAGCATTGCTGTGTAGTGTGACAGAGTGGGCTGACAGGTTACCTGAGAAACTGTTGCTGTAGTAGTGTGACAGAGTGGGCTGACAAGTTACCTGAGAAGTGTTGCTGTAGTAGTGTGACAGAGTGGGCTGACAAGTTACCTGAGAAAGTGTTGCTGTAGTAGTGTGACAGAGTGGGCTGACAGGTTGCTGTAGTAGTGTGACAGAGTGGGCTGACAGGTTACCTGAGAAAGTGTTGCTGTAGTAGTGTGACAGAGTGGGCTGACAGGTTACCTGAGAAGGTGTTGCTGTAGTAGTGTGACAGAGTGGGCTGACAGGTTACCTGAGAAGGTGTTGCTGTGTAGTGTGACAGAGTGGGCTGACAGGTTACCTGAGAAGGTGTTGCTGTAGTAGTGTGACAGAGTGGGCTGACAGGTTACCTGAGAAAGCGTTGCTGTAGTAGTGTGACATAGTGGGCTGACAAGTTACCTGAGAAAGCGTTGCTGTAGTAGTGTGACAGAGTGGGCTGACAAGTTACCTGAGAAAGTGTTGCTGTAGTAGTGTGACAGAGTGACAGAGTGGGCTGACAGGTTACCTGAGAAAGTGTTGCTGTAGTAGTGTGACATAGTGGGCTGACAAGTTACCTGAGAAAGCGTTGCTGTAGTAGTGTGACAGAGTGGGCTGACAGGTTACCTGAGAAAGTGTTGCTGTAGTAGTGTGACAGAGTGGGCTGACAGGTTACCTGAGAAAGTGTTGCTGTAGTAGTGTGACAGAGTGGGCTGACAGGTTACCTGAGAAAGTGTTGCTGTAGTAGTGTGACAGAGTGGGTGAGACAGGTTACCTGAGAAACTGTTGCTGTAGTAGTGTGACAGAGTGGGCTGACAGGTTACCCTGAGAAGGTGTTGCTGTGTAGTGTGACAGAGTGGGCTACAGGTTACCTGAGAAAAGTGTTTGCTGGTAGTGTGACAGAGTGGGCTGACAGAGTTACCTGAGAAGAGGTTGCTGTAGTAGTGTGACAGAGTGGGTTGACAGGTTACCTAGAGAACTGTTGCTGTAGTAGTGTGACAGAGTGGCTGACAGGTTACCTGAGAAGGCGTTGCTGTAGTAGCATGACAGAGTGGGCTGACAGGTTACCTGAGAAACTGTTGCTGTAGTAGTGTGACAGAGTGGGCTGCAAGTACCTGAGAAGTGTTGCTGTAGTAGTGTGACAGAGTGGGCTGACAAGTTACCTGAGAAAGTGTTGCTGTAGTAGTGTGACAGAGTGGGCTGACAGGTTGCTGTAGTAGTGTGACAGAGTGGGCTGACAGATTGCTGTAGTAGTGTGACAGAGTGGGGGCTGACAGGTTACCTGAGAAAGTGTTGCTGTAGTAGTGTGACAGAGTGGGCTGACAGGTTACCTGAGAAGGTGTTGCTGTGTAGTGTGACAGAATGGGCTGACAGGTTACCTGAGAAGGTGTTGCTGTGTAGTGTGACAGAGTGGGCTGACAGGTTACCTGAGAAACTGTTGCTGTAGTAGTGTGACAGTAGTGGGCTGACAGGTTACCTGAGAAAGTGTTGCTGTAGTAGTGTGACAGAGTGGGCTGACAGGTTACCTGAGAAAGTGTTGCTGTAGTAGTGTGACATAGTGGGCTGACAGGTTACCTGAGAAACTGTTGCTTTAGTAGTGTGACAGAGTGGGCTGATAGGTTACCTGAGAAACTGTTGCTGTAGTAGTGTGACAGAGTGGGCTGACAGGTTGCTGTAGTAGTGTGACAGAGTGGGCTGACAAGTTACCTGAGAAGGCGTTGCTGTAGTAACGTGACAGAGTCTGCATGATGTCCCTGCTGTGTGAGGTCCACGGAGCTATCTTCCTGTAGCCCTTGATGCGATGGACCAGCTGACTACCCCCATACTGCAGAGCTACGGTGTCTCCATGGTCTTCATACAACTCCTCCAGCATTCTTCATGGACAGAAAGAGAAAGTCAGGACCAGAGTCTGAGAATCATTGTTTAACAATGTCTATTGTTACATCCTGAATCACAGTGGTTAACAGTGTCTATTGTGACATTCTGAATCACACTGTATAACAGTGTCTATTGTGACATATTAAATCACAGTGTTTAACAGTGTCCATTGTAACATACTGAATCACAACGTTTAACAGTGTCCATTGTGATATTATGAATCACGTTTAACAGTGCCCATTGTGACATCCAAATCACAACGTTTAACAGTGACATCCTGTATCATAGTGTTTAACAGTTTCTATTGTGACATCCTGAATCTGTGAATCACTCTGTGTAACAGTGTCTACGTATACATGTGCACTTGTGCAAGCACGCATGCATTCACGCACATGCACACACATACAGAGAGAGAGAGAGAGAGAGAGAGAGAGAGAGAGAGAGAGAGAGAGAGAGAGAGAGAGAGAGAGAGAGAGAGAGAGAGAGAGAGAGATCAGCCAATCCCAACAGCTGCACATAGCATGAGATGCTTGATTAGCTGGATCAATTCAGTTTCAGAGTGACTGAACACCTGCAGGTTTACATGTACAGTAATGAAATCAGTTCTCTAAAAAAAACTCTTCATAAATAAAGAGACATAACAGAAGCTCAGTTATAGTGATACAGCAAACTTACTTCATACAGTCTGTGTCGAAATCCAGGTGAGGACTCTCCAGGACCCCCATTGCATACAGCTGAAACACACAGGTGACAGACTGTCATTTAATACATCTAAACACACAGGTGAGTTCATAACCATCGTCCACATCATCATCAGTATCATCATTAAGTGCACTGCCAGATGACATTGGTGATCATGCTTCACATCTTGGGATCTCTACACCATGCAATATCCACATGAAGGGATCTATACACAATACAATCTCCACATTCTGGGATCTGTACACCACACATCTCCACACCACACAATCTCCACATCTTGGGATCCCACACCACACAATCTCCACATCTTGGGATCCCACACCATGCAATATCCACATCTTGGGATCCCACACCACACAATCTCCTCATCTTGGGATCCCACACCACACAATATCCACATCTTGGGATCCCACACAATGCAATATCCACATCTTGGGATCCCACACCACACAATCTCCACATCTTGGGATCCCACACAATGCAATATCCACATCTTGGGATCCCACACCACACAATCTCCACATCTTGGGATCCCACACCACACAATATCCACATCTTGGGATCCCACACCATGCAATAGCCACATCCTGGGATCTCTACACCATACAATCTTCACATCCTGGAATCTCCAGACCATGCAATCTCCACATCCTGGGATCTTCACATCCTGAGATCTCCACATCCTGGGATCTTCACATTCTGGGATCTCCACACCATCAATGTTTAATTGTTCTAGCAGTTTGATTATTTCCACATCTTTCAAACTATCAAATGCTACTGGTGGCCTATGAAGCATAAGCACAGATCTTAAATTTGATCTTCTCTGACACCCTTCTTTATAGCTTTCAGTTGTAATCTCATCTTTTTCTATATCTAGAGCATGATCACCATGCCAGTCTGCTCCTGGCCTAGTTCTTGCTCTTATTAATCTGTCTCTGTTTGGAATATGTAGTCAGTTTGATTGCAAACACGGAGTCACATGGTTTGGTCATGTGACAAGATTCGATACAAACAATACAAAGATAAATGGATGAGGCAGAGAGGGCAGGCCATCAACTAGAGGAACAGAAACAGCACAGAACACCACCTTGTAGACAGTCCACACAGCACCTTGACTAGAACACTCTTCACAACCTCATGATGACAAGCATCACTGGGGAAATGGACAAACAGAAGCCAGAAATCATTAGTCGTCAGATGTACCTAAGACCCTGAGAGAATCAACCTGATTGAAGGGTCTTAATGGGTGTGAATCAACAAGAGTATCCAAATTGCTGGAGCTAGGAGTGAGGATGCCCACAGCAAAAAGAACACCACATAAAGTACAGCCAAGCAGCACAGCATTGGTACAATTACCACAGTGTAGACATGAAACATTGAGCTTAATTATAAGATCCACAAACTGTATTCATGACACAATAATGACTCAGTTATCACAATTAGCAACTGTAGACATGAAACAATTAGTGAATTATTACATCCAGCAGACTGTGGACATGCAAGGAAACACAAGGTGTACACCCGAGGCCATCAACATGCCACTAGAGCCCAACAATTACCTGGTATGCCAGAGCACATCGTCCCAAAGCAAACTGTGCAGTGTTGGTTCTATCCAGGCAGTCCACACAGTTGGTTCTGACTACACCAGCCTGCCGGCAACCTGTGGCACCCCAGACCCCCTTCAGTGACTGCAGCCTGTAACGGATAGACAGCCTTGTTATGTTCACCGTCACACTGTACAATAGTCATCTGATTCTACTCGTACTGATTAGCTGTCAGTGAATGTAGCATATTAATACGTATTTAGGCTGTCCTAGAGTCTGCGAGTGTAACATATTTATACTTATTTAGGCTGTCCTAGAGTCGGAGAGTGTACCATATTTCTACTAATTAGGCTGTCCTAGAGTCTGTTAGTGTAACATTTTCTACTCATCGAGGCTGTCCTAGAGTCTGAGAGTGTAATATATTTCTACTTACTGGCTGTCCTTGAGTCAGAGTGTAATATATTTCTACTTACTGGCTGTCCTTGAGTAGATACTGAGCCTGTGAAGGCTGGACATTGAGGAAGTAGCCATTCTGTTTAATGCAGTACTTGGCAATTCTGTTGAGACTCAGCATGACATCGGCATTCTTTCTGTAGCAACAACAGAGAAACACATCAATATGAGAAAGTGGGAAAGTTTAACAGGGCTCAGGTATGTGCACTGAAGCTACTCTACCAGCTGGCACTGTGTACGTTAGATTGAACACCATGTTTGTGGTCTGGCCATTTCTGGTATGATCACACTTGGGGCAGACAGTCACAACCTCTACTTGTAACCAAACAACGCAAGCACGGAAACAATGGTGAAGAGGCTGTCAATCTTAGACAACAAACTGCCACATGGCAGTGGACCGAAGTACTGACATGCCAATCCCCAGATCATGTTGGTGATAGTGTAGACTGACACTGATTGTGAGGTAGCCAAGGAAGGTGTCAAGAACACAGACATAGTAGTAGAGGAATGCAGTCAGTGTTGCAGTTTGGGAGGTAGGCAAACAGCCCCGGACATGCTGACCACAGATTGTCCTTGGCTGTAGACAATGTGGACTGGATGGCCAGACTTAGACAAGCCTTGAGGGAAGGTAAAAGTTACTGTGATTATAAGAAGTTACTGTGATTATAAGAAGTTACTGTTGTTATAAGAAGTTATAGTTGTTATAAGAAGTTAATGTGATTATAAGAAGTTACTGTGATTATAAAATGTTACTGTGATTATAAGAAGTTACTGTGATTATAAAATGTTACTGTGATTATAAGAAGTTACTGTGATTATAAAATGTTACTGTGATTATAAGAAGTTACTGTGATTATAAAATGTTACTGTGATTATAAGAAGTTACTGTTGTTGTAAAAAGTTATAGTCGTTATAAGAAGTTACTGTGATTATAAAATGTTACGGTGATTATAAGAAGTTACTGTGATTATAAGAAGTTAATGTCATTATAAGAAGTTACTGTGATTATAAGATGTCACTGTGATTATAAGAAGTTACTGTGATTATAAGAAGTTACTGTAATTATAAGAAGTTACTGTGATTATAAGATGTTACTGTGATTATAAGAAGTTACCATAATTATAAGAAGTTACTGTGATTATAAGAAGTTACTGTAATTATAAGAAGTTACTGTGATTATAAGATGTCACTGTGATTATAAGAAGCTACTGTGATTATAAGAAGTTACTGTGATTATAAGAAGTTACTGTGATTATAAGAAGTTACTGTGATTATAAGAAGTTACTGTGATTATAAGATGACTGTGATTATAAGAGTACTGTGATTATAAAAATGTACTGTGATTATAAGAAGTTACTGTGATTATAAGAAGTTACTGTGATTATAAGATGTCACTGTGATTATAAGAGTACTGTGATTATAAGAAGTTATGTCATTATAAGAGTTACTGTGATTATAAGAGTTACTGTGATTAAATAAGAAGTTAACTGTGATTATAAGAAGTTAATGTCATTATAAGATGTACTGTGATTATAAGAGTTACTGTGATTATAAAAGTTCTGTGATTATAAGAAGTTACTGTGATTATAAGATGTCACTGTGATTATAAGAAGTTACTGTGATTATAAGATGTACTGTGATTATAAGAAGTTACTGTGATTATAAGAGTTATGTATTATAAGATGTTACTGTGATTATAAGAAGTTACTGTGATTATAAGAAGTTACTGTGATTATAAGAAGTTACTGTGATTATAAGAAGTTACTGTGATTATAAGAATGTCACTGTGATTATAAGAAGTTACTGTGATTATAAGAAGTTACTGTGGATTATAAGAAGTTACTGTGATTATAAGATGTCACTTGTGATTATAAGAAGTTACTGTGATTATAAGATGTTACTGTGATTATAAGAAGTTACTGTGATTATAAGAATTATGGTCATTATAAGATGTTACTGTGATTATAAGAAGTTACTGTGATTATAAGATGTCACTGTGATTATAAGAAGTTACTGTGATTATAAGAAGTTAATGTCATTATAAGATGTTACTGTGATTATAAGAAGTTACTGTGATTATAAGAAGTTACTGTGATTATAAGAAGTTACTGTGATTATAAGATGTCACTGTGATTATAAGATGTCACTGTGATTATAAGAAGTTTACTGTGATTATAAGAAGTTACTGTGATTATAAGAAGTTACTGTGATTATAAGAAGTTACTGTGATTATAAGAAGTTACTGTGATTATAAGAATGTACTGTGATTATAAGAAGTTACTGTGATTATAAGAAGTTAATGTATTATAAGAAGTTACTGTGATTATAAGATGTCACTGTGATTATAAGAAGTTACTGTGATTATAAGAAGTTACTGTGATTATAAGAAGTTACTGTGATTATAAGAATGTTAACTGTGATTATAAGAAGTTACTGTAGATTATAAGAAGTTACTGTGATTATAAGAAGTTACTGTGATTATAAGAAGTTACTGTGATTATAAGAAGTTACTGTGATTATAAGAAGTTACTGTGATTATAAGAAGTTACTGTGATTATAAGAAGTTACTGTGATTATAAGAAGTTACTGTGATTATAAGAAGTTACTGTGATTATAAGAAGTTACTGTGATTATAAGAAGTTACTGTGATTATAAGAAGTTACTGTGATTATAAGATGTCACTGTGATTATAAGAAGTTACTGTGATTATAAGAAGTTACTGTGATTATAAGAAGTTACTGTGATTATAAGATGTCACTGTGATTATAAGAAGTTACTGTGATTATAAGAAGTTAATGTCATTATAAGATGTTACTGTGATTATAAGAAGTTACTGTGATTATAAGGAAGTTAATGTCGATTATAAGATGTCACTGTGATTATAAGAAGTTACTGTGATTATAAGATGTCACTGTGATTATAAGAAGTTACTGTGATTATAAGATGTCACTGTGATTATAAGATGTCACTGTGATTATAAGAAGTTACTGTGATTATAAGAAGTTACTGTGATTATAAGAAGTTACTGTGATTATAAGAAGTTACTGTGATTATAAGAAGTTACTGTGATTATAAGATGTTACTGTGATTATAAGAAGTTACTGTGATTATAAGAAGTTAATGTCATTATAAGATGTCACTGTGATTATAAGAAGTTACTGTGATTATAAGATGTTACTGTGATTATAAGAAGTTACTGTGATTATAAGAAGTTAATGTCATTATAAGATGTTACTGTGATTATAAGAAGTTACTGTGATTATAAGATGTCACTGTGATTATAAGAAGTTACTGTGATTATAAGAAGTTAATGTCATTATAAGATGTTACTGTGATTATAAGAAGTTACTGTGATTATAAGAAGTTAATGTCATTATAAGATGTTACTGTGATTATAAGAAGTTAATGTCATTATAAGATGTTACTGTGATTATAAGATGTTACTGTGATATAAGAAGTTAATGTGCATTATAAGAGTTACTGTGATTATAAGAAGTTAATGTGCATTATAAGATGTTACTGTGATTATAAGATGTTACTGTGATTATAAGAAGTTAATGTCGATTATAAGAATGTTACTGTGATTATAAGAAGTTACTGCTGATTATAAGAAGTTAATGTCATTATAAGATGTCACTGTGATTATAAGAAGTTACTGTGATTATAAGATGTCACTGTGATTATAAGAAGTTACTGTGATTATAAGAAGTTACTGTGATTATAAGATGTCACTGTGATTATAAGAAGTTACTGTGATTATAAGAAGTTACTGTGATTATAAGATGTCACTGTGATTATAAGAAGTTACTGTGATTATAAGAAGTTAATGTCATTATAAGATGTCACTGTGATTATAAGATGTCACTGTGATTATAAGAAGTTACTGTGATTATAAGAAGTTACTGTGATTATAAGAAGTTACTGTGATTATAAGAAGTTAATGTCATTATAAGATGTCACTGTGATTATAAGAAGTTACTGTGATTATAAGAAGTCACTGTGATTATAAGATGTTACTGTGATTATAAGAAGTTACTGTGATTATAAGAAGTTACTGTGATTATAAGATGTCACTGTGATTATAAGATGTCACTGTGATTATAAGAAGTTACTGTGATTATAAGAAGTTACTGTGATTATAAGAAGTTACTGTGATTATAAGAAGTTACTGTGATTATAAGAAGTTACTGTGATTATAAGAAGTTACTGTGATTATAAGATGTCACTGTGATTATAAGATGTCACTGTGATTATAAGAAGTTACTGTGATTATAAGAAGTTACTGTGATTATAAGAAGTTACTGTGATTATAAGAAGTTACTGTGATTATAAGAAGTTACTGTGATTATAAGATGTTACTGTGATTATAAGAAGTTACTGTGATTATAAGAAGTTAATATCATTATAAGATGTCACTGTGATTATAAGAAGTTACTGTGATTATAAGAAGTCACTGTGATTATAAGATGTTACTGTGATTATAAGAAGTTACTGTGATTATAAGAAGTTAATGTGATTATAAGAAGTTAATGTCATTATAAGATGTCACTGTGATTATAAGATGTCACTGTGATTATAAGAAGTTACTGTGATTATAAGAAGTTACTGTGATTATAAGAAGTTACTGTGATTATAAGAAGTTACTGTGATTATAAGAAGTTACTGTGATTATAAGAAGTTACTGTGATTATAAGAAGTTACTGTGATTATAAGAAGTTACTGTGATTATAAGATGTCACTGTGATTATAAGAAGTTACTGCGATTATAAGAAGTTACTGTGATTATAAGAAGTTACTGTGATTATAAGACGCTAATGTGATTATAAAAAACTTCTACATGAGGACCAGCAGTGCGTATGTGAAACACTATCATCTGTGCTGAGTGTTCATAGTTCCCCGCACCACTAAAGACTAGAAGCAGAGATAACAGGAGACAGCAGACCACAGAAACATTGACAGCTCAGACTAGAAGCAGAGATAACAGGAGACAGCAGACCACAGAAACATTGACAGCTCAGAAACACCAGGAAAACTTGCACCTCCAAATATGAAGCAGACTGGTTTGTTCAGCAAGGTTCTGTTGTCATCTGCTGCAGGTCAGAGTTCAGCTAGAGAACAAGCCTGTGTGTGTGAGTGGTTCATGTCACCAAATGTTATAAACACACATGGGTTAAACTGCAGTCAAGCTGTGAACATGTGAAAACGTTACTAGCCACCAAGTGGAGGGCAGCATACAAAATACAATCACAACAAGAGAGGATCTTGTGGTGACAAGCCTGCATCAGCAAACAAGAAGAAGAAAATGCAACAACACATAAATCAGAGAAATGACACCACAGTGACTACATTAAGGCATCATATTGTGAAATCCTGCGACATAAAAAGAAGACAGTGAAATAACATATGTGTACGTGATCATTAACTAAGTTCATATTGTATCTTATTCTAATAATTTCTCTACCGATTTATTTCTGACTTATTGTGCTAATGTTTATTTCACATGATTCCACAAGTTTGTGCCTTCACATAGTCACTGTCATGTCATTTTTGTGGTTTGTGTCTTGTTGCATGTGGGTTTTGTTGTTGTTTGCTGATGAAGGCTTGTCACCACAATGTCATCAAATGTTAGAGAAATGGAGCAACAGCAGCAGACACCAAGACGGTTACCTTTTGTTGACCCTGGCCATGTCGAAGCCGATGTACTGCATCTTGTGTTCAGCCGGCAGGAACTGGTTGAGGTATTCAATGGTGCTGATGTAGTCATTGCTCAAGATACTCTCATGTTGTTTGTTCTCTTTTGTCTGAAGACAACAACAACAACAACTATTGTCAGCCTTCATCATTGTATCCCTGTGAGACAGGGCAAAGGTCAGATTGACAGAACAGGGAGAAACATGGGAGAACAGGCAGACATCACCATGATCTAGTGTCATCTCCAGAGTGAAGATTAGCGGTAGTGGATCACCAACACTTTCTGTACTGGTCTTTCATTGTACATACTGCTAGACTGTATCCTGACCATATCATTATGTTATTGTACATTCTGCTAGACTGTATCCTGACCATATCATTATGTTATTGTACATACTGCTAGACTGTATCCTGACCATATCATTATGTTATTGTACATACTGCTAGGCTGTATCCTGACCATATCATTATGTTATTGTACATACTGCTAGACTGTATCCTGACCATATCATTATTTTATTGTACATACTGCTAGACTGTATCCTGACCATATCATTATGTTATTGTACATACTGCTAGGCTGTATCCTGACCATATCATTATGTTATTGTACATACTGCTAGACTGTATCCTGACCATATCATTATGTTATTGTACATACTGCTAGACTGTATCCTGACCATATCATTATGTTATTGTACATACTGCTAGGCTGTATCCTGACCATATCATTATGTTATTGTACATACTGCTAGACTGTATCCTGACCATATCATTATGTTATTGTACATTCTGCTAGACTGTATCCTGACCATATCATTATGTTATTGTACATACTGCTAGGCTTTATCCTGACCATATCATTATGTTATTGTACATACTGCTAGACTGTATCCTGACCATATCATTATGTTATTGTACATACTGCTAGGCTTTATCCTGACCATATCATTATGTTATTGTACATACTGCTAGACTGTATCCTGACCATATCATTATGTTATTGTACATACTGCTAGGCTTTATCCTGACCATATCATTATGTTATTGTACATACTGCTAGGCTTTATCCTGACCATATCATTATGTTATTGTACATACTGCTAGACTGTATCCTGACCATATCATTATGTTATTGTACATACTGCTAGGCTTTATCCTGACCATATCATTATGTTATTGTACATACTGCTAGGCTTTATCCTGACCATATCATTATGTTATTGTACATACTGCTAGGCTTTATCCTGACCATATCATTATGTTATTGTACATACTGCTAGACTGTATCCTGACCATATCATTATGTTATTGTACATACTGCTAGACTGTATCCTGACCATATCATTATGTTATTGTGCATACTGCTAGGCTTTATCCTGACCATATCATTATGTTATTGTACATACTGCTAGGCTTTATCCTGACCATATCATTATGTTATTGTACATACTGCTAGGCTTTATCCTGACCATATCATTATGTTATTGTACATACTGCTAGGCTTTATCCTGACCATATCATTATGTTATTGTACATACTGCTAGACTGTATCCTGACCATATCTTGTTGTTGTACATTCTGCTAGACTGTATCCTGACCATATCTTGTTGTTGTACATTCTGCTAGACTGTATCCTGACCATATCTTGTTGTTGTACATTCTGCTAGACTGTATCCTGACCATATCTTGTTGTTGTACATTCTGCTAGACTGTATCCTGACCATATCTTGTTGTTGTACATTCTGCTAGACTGTATCCTGACCATATCTTGTTGTTGTACATTCTGCTAGACTGTATCCTGACCATATCTTGTTGTTGTACATTCTGCTAGACTGTATCCTGACCATATCTTGTTGTTGTACATTCTGCTAGACTGTATCCTGACCATATCTTGTTGTTGTACATTCTGCTAGACTGTATCCTGACCATATCTTGTTGTTGTACATTCTGCTAGACTGTATCCTGACCATATCTTGTTGTTGTACATTCTGCTAGACTGTATCCTGACCATATCTTATGTTATTGTACATACTGCTAGACTGTATCCTGACCATATCATTATGTTATTGTACATACTGCTAGGCTTTATCCTGACCATATCATTATGTTATTGTACATACTGCTAGGCTTTATCCTGACCATATCATTATGTTATTGTACATACTGCTAGACTGTATCCTGACCATATCATTATGTTATTGTACATACTGCTAGGCTTTATCCTGACCATATCATTATGTTATTGTACATACTGCTAGGCTTTATCCTGACCATATCATTATGTTATTGTACATACTGCTAGACTGTATCCTGACCATATATTATTGTTGTCTATCCATTTATATTCTTGATGCCCCGTGGCTATGTGGCCTCAATTTTCCACTCTATTATGGTTCCCAGTAGACTATTATGTCCATTGATGTGACCCAAGCACCTTGTGTTTCTCATGATTATCTCCTCCATTGGGGGGGGGGGGGGCGTGTGAGCGGCGCGGGGGGGGGGGAGGGGGGGCTGAGTGGTCTCGAGGTATGGTGTCAGCCTTGAGTGCTGGAGGTCCCAGGTTCAAGTCCCAGTGAGGGTCGGGATTTTTTCACGTGGACCTCTAGTAACAAAATTTCCTCTGGTCTCTGGGTAGTGAGATCGGATGCCCATGTGTATTGTTGCGCACATAAAAAAATCCCTTAACAGTTCGAAATCGAAAAAGAGTAGCCTAATGGCGCTTCCCGGGCAAAATTTTGAGTTAAAAATCTACCCAAAGTATTTCAATATCCTCGCCAGTGCTATGGAGTTCGTGCATTGACCTGTGTTTCTCTGGACTCAGGCATGAGTTAGGAGCAGAATGGAGCACTTATGAGTTACACCTGTGTGCCATGATGTTAATCCGTCGTCTAAACTAAACTATCTCCTCCAGCAGAACACTTGTAATACTTAGATGTTCCAGAACTTTCTTTTTGTTTTTATTCCAACATAAGAAACTCACTCCAGTCTTGTGGGGGACCACATGTCACAAGCCTCAAACCTCATCATGTTAGTACAGGTCTGTGTTTCCACTCCGTACACTTTTTTCGCATATCCTTTACAGGACTTTGCTGTCAACATCAGCATCTTTCAGCTGATTGTTTATTTCTTGGCAATATTACGCTCAGTAGTTTGTCATTGCTTTCTGAGCGAACGGCTAACATACCCCATAAGTTACCGACGCAGAGAGGACATACAGGACACAGCACGTGGTTTACACATGGAGGCCTCTACAGATGCTGCAATATCCTCCAACAGATGACACCAGGACAATCTCACAGCACTGACATACAGGACACAGCACGTGGTTTACACATGGAGGCCTCTACAGATGCTGCAGTGTCCTCCAACAGATGACACCAGGACAATCTCACTGCGCCGTAAAAACTGCATCATCCATCCACAGATCTGAGACTGCTAATGTGCTGCCCAGTGATGCACAACCACACTGGGTCCTGGCTACCCACAAGGATTAAACAATTTTAGAGATAATTCTGGTTGTCAGCGGTCACGTCATGCTCTTACAACAAAATAGAAGATCATGAAACAGCACTTGATCTATAGTCAGACAGTAACTGCTGATACAAATAAATAAACTTACACAATATAAGTCACACAACCACAGCCAGACTAACTAGAACAAAGACATAAAAGACATAGGTAATCTACCCACACACAATACAAGTCACTATATCATAACGTAGTAGAAAGTAGAACAAATGTCAAGTCACACAATCTAGCGCTAGTCACACAGAAGACAAGTCTAAGTCACACAGAAGACAAGTCACACAACCATACCATGACAAAGTAGAACAAATGTCAAGTCACACAATCTAGCTCTTGTCACACAGAAGACAAGTTACACAACCACATCATGACAAAGTAGAACAAATGTCAAGTCACACAATCTAGTGCTAGTCACACAGAAGACAAGTCACACAACCATACCATGACAAAGTAGACCAAATGTCAAGTCACACAATCTAGCTCTTGTCACACAGAAGACAAGTCACACAGAAGACAAGTCACACAACCACACCATGACAAAGTAGAACAAATGTCAAGTCACACAATCTAGTGCTAGTCACACAGAAGACAAGTCACACAACCATACCATGACAAAGTAGACCAAATGTCAAGTCACACAATCTAGCTCTAGTCACACAGAAGACAAGTCACACAGAAGACAAGTCACACAAACATACCATGACAAAGGAGAACAAATGTCAAGGCACATAATCTAGCACTAGTCACACAGAAGACAAGTCACACAACCACACCATGACAAAGTAGAACAAATGTCAAGTCACATAATCTAGCACTAGTCACACAGAAGACAAGTCACACAACCATACCATGACAAAGTAGAACAAATGTCAAGGCACACAATCTAGCTCTAGTCACACAGAAGACAAGTCACACAACCACACCATGACAAAGTAGAACAAATGTCAAGGCACACAATCTAGCACTAGTCACACAGAAGACAAGTCACACAACCATACCATGACAAAGTAGAACAAATGTCAAGGCAAACAATCTAGCGCTAGTCACACAGAAGACAAGTCACACAGAAGGCAAGTCACACAGAAGACAAGTCACACAGAAGACAAGTCACACAGAAGACAAGTCACACAACCATACCATGACAAAGTAGAACAAATGTCAAGGCAAACAATCTAGCGCTAGTCACACAGAAGACAAGTCACACAGAAGACAAGTCACACAGAAGACAAGTCACACAACCATACCATGACAAAGTAGAACAAATGTCAAGTCACACAATCTAGCTCTTGTCACACAGAAGACAAGTCACACAGAAGACAAGTCACACAACCATACCATGACAAAGTAGAACAAATGTCAAGTCACACAATCTAGCTCTTGTCACACAGAAGACAAGTCACACAGAAGACAAGTCACACAGAAGACAAGTCACACAGAAGACAAGTCACACAGAAGACAAGTCACACAGAAGACAAGTCACACAGAAGACAAGTCACACAACCATACCATGACAAAGTAGAACAAATGTCAAGTCACACAATCTAGCTCTTGTCACACAGAAGACAAGTCACACAGAAGACAAGCCACACAGAAGACAAGTCACACAGAAGACAAGTCACACAGAAGACAAGTCACACAAACACACCATGACAAAGTAGAACAAATGTCAAGTCACGCAATCTAGCTCTAGTCACACAGAAGACAAGTCACACAGAAGACAAGTCACACAGAAGACAAGTCACACAGAAGACAAGTCACACAAACACACCATGACAAAGTAGAACTCAATGCACACAATGTGTCCTCAATTCAGGGAAATCATATGGCCCTGATATGCCTATTTAAAGATAACATATGTTAGCTATATCAATCAGAGACATCCTTTCTTAGACACTGACCAATCACAGACATCCTTTCTTAGTCATTGACCAATCAGAGACATCCTTTCTTAGCCACTGACTAATCAGAGACATCCTTTCTTAGTCACTGGCCAATCAGAGATCTCCCTTCCCAGGCACAGATCACCTAACAGAGTGATAGTTGTGTAGATAGTCATCAACAGTGTGGAACTCTTGCCTGACTGTGGCTACAACACCACACATTCAGCAGCCCATGTGAGCATGATGATGTTGTCACCTACAACAACCATGTCTGATTTCACCCACCTTGACCAGGTTGAGAATGATGATAGGAGTCCCATATCTACACAAGAGCTGGTTAAAGTGCATGCCTGCAGCACTGGAGTAGGGGTCCCTTTGATCCACTGAAAGCACATGAAACAGAAAACCCACACACAATAACAGTGTATATAGCAGAATGAACAAGATGGCCTGGCCCAAACACACGCATGGTTATCAATTTTCAGCGGGAATACAAATTAATATTAATAAGATATGTATATATGTATTACAGGTATTAAGAATATTAAATACGGGTTTAGAAGAACGGGAGAGTATGAATAACTCGTATTAATATAAATCAGAAGTTATATGTCGTAATCTTCCACGCTGTCTGTAATCTTGTGTCAAAGTTCATGCACATCTAATGTGGCCTGTCAAGGCTACGCCCATATTACTATACTTGTCGTGAGTGAAGACAATCCTTCACATGGTACAGAATCACTATGGATATCACATTAGTCTGTGGAATTACATAATTTCCTAAAATCTATGAGGCTTGAAGAATGGTTGGCAACAGAACAAAAGATTATCTGTGTACCCTAGCCTTATATCAGATGTATGTATGTCAGCCCAGTGGGCTATAGCATATGTAAATACATTATCTTGTGTGTACTACTGCGACTCAATTGTAGAGGCAACACATAGAGTTGGGTGAATGACTTACAGGAAATGAGACTGAGAGCAACAATATCTGACAATACGAGATCGTCTAGTTACGACCACTCACACGAGGTTGCCGTTGTACTGTGATTGCAGGTTGTTATGTACTTACGCTGATTGAAGCTACACCTGACTACAACAGCGTACCAACTACCAATGTTTTCTAAGCGCCAATTCACAATCATCGTGGCTTACTTGCCACACCTGTGTGAATATAGCGTTCACTAATAAAATTAAGTGCTGCTTAGCACAGACTTTAATAATACTCAGATGCTTAACCATAGTAAAAGTAATCCAAGAACAGTGACAATAGACAATAAGTTACGGAAGAGCTCACACCTAATATCCAGTGAGGAGAGTCATGAAAATCATCGTCGACTGAGAAGGAGGAGAAACGAGACTTTGAGAACCACGACTGCCAGCTGCGAGGACAGGAAGTTGAAGATAAGTGGCAGACATCCCCATCTGAGCCACACCTCAACTAACTTATCAATCCTGGCTAGAGCCAAGATACAATCAAGGATTGTATTTGAAAAGAGCCATAAGTGCTCAGTGGATAAAACACCAAAACTCTTGTAGGACTTAGGATTCAAGAACCAAATATATGTTTGTGGTTAGTAATCTTTTGTGTCACGTTAAATAAATATATCCTTAAAAAGATATACATTTTTATAACGTAATTCTTAGCCTTAGTAGATCTATAGATCTAGTATGATAGGGCGGAAGTGTGTACTATATTATTCGTCTTTTTATCTCTGTGTTGTGAGACCCTGTAAGATGGGGGGGCTCCTTTACTTCCCAGGCTCAGTGTAGCAGGACACATATATGGCCTAAACTCTAGTTGCTGTTGGTCGCCTTACTTTCCTTCGCCTGACCACTGTTAGTCTAGATCATCTCTGGGGCCTGTACATTCATACAGCCTAGATTTATGAGCCATTCATCTCTTATTTGGCAGTGAATAGCCTTTCATTCAGAAAGTCCACTTGTCCTTTCTTTTGGTGTGAGAAATCTCCATAATTAGTCTGTGACAACGCTACAACACGAAACATATGCTACAGAACTTACATGAAATAGTTGGTTTGGGAACAATTTTGGAAGTATCTTGTGACCAGAACAAAGGCACAGAGCCACGCAGCTGGACAAATGATGAGACTTTTCCTCGATCCAAGAATGTGACTGATGTGTCCTGTACAATCTGCTCCGTCTCTATTTCATTAGCCACATATCCCTGCAGACATGAACACACGTGTGAGTCTACATGCCTCACTGACATGCATAATACATAAACCCATCACTATATGTATGTCAGGGAGAGTTGATACATGACACATGCCAGGGTAGAAATAGATTACATTTGTAAGGGCAGAAATGACAAGTGTTACACACAGAGGGTACAGATGACAAGTGTTACCACACAGAGGGTATAGATGACAAGTGACACATGTGAAGGTAGAGATAAGTCACACATGTGAGGGTAGAGGTGATAGGTGGCACACATGAGACAGGAGATGACAAGTGAAATGTGTGAGAGCAGAGATGACAGGTGACACATGTGAGGGGAGAGGTAGCACACATGAGACAGGAGATGACAAGTGAGGTGTGTGAGAGCAGAGATGACAGGTGACACATGTGAGGGTAGAGGTGATAGGTGGCACACATGAGACAGGAGATGACAAGTGAAGTATGTGAGAGCAGAGATGACAGGTGACACATGTGAGGGTAGAGGTGGCACACATGAGACAGGAGCTGACAAGTGAAGTGTGTGAGAGCAGAGATGACAGGTGACACATGTGAGGGTAGAGGTGGCACACATGAGACAGGAGATGACAAGTGAAGTATGTTAGAGCAGAGATGACAGGTGATACATGTGAGGGTAGAGGTGGCACACATGAGACAGGAGATGACAAGTGAAGTATGTGAGAGCAGAGATGACAGGTGATACATGTGAGGGTAGAGGTGGCACACATGAGACAGGAGCTTACAAGTGAAGTATGTGAGAGCAGAGATGACAGGTGATACATGTGAGGGTAGAGGTGATAGGTGGCACACATGAGACAGGAGATGACAAGTGAAGTATGTGAGAGCAGAGATGACAGGTGATACATGTGAGGGTAGAGGTGATAGGTGGCACACATGAGACAGGAGATGACAAGTGAAGTATGTGAGAGCAGAGATGACAGGTGATACATGTGAGGGTAGAGGTGGCACACATGAGACAGGAGATGACAAGTGAAGTATGTGAGAGCAGAGATGACAGGTGATACATGTGAGGGTAGAGGTGGCACACATGAGACAGGAGCTGACAAGTGAAGTGTGTGAGAGCAGAGATGACAGGTGACACATGTGAGGGTAGAGGTGATAGGTGGCACACATGAGACAGGAGATGACAAGTGAAGTATGTGAGAGCAGAGATGACAGGTGATACATGTGAGGGTAGAGGTGGCACACATGAGACAGGAGATGACAAGTGAAGTATGTGAGAGCAGAGATGACAGGTGATACATGTGAGGGTAGAGGTGGCACACATGAGACAGGAGATGACAAGTGAAGTATGTGAGAGCAGAGATGACAGGTGACACATGTGAGGGTAGAGGTGGCACACATGAGACAGGAGCTGACAAGTGAAGTGTGTGAGAGCAGAGATGACAGGTGAAGTATGTGAGAGCAGAGATGACAGGTGATACATGTGAGGGTAGAGGTGGCACACATGAGACAGGAGCTGACAAGCGAAGTGTGTGAGAGCAGAGATGACAGGTGATACATGTGAGGGTAGAGGTGATAGGTGGCACACATGAGACAGGAGCTGACAAGTGAAGTGTGTGAGAGCAGAGATGACAGGTGACACATGTGAGGGTAGAGGTGATAGGTGGCACACATGAGACCTTAGATGACAAGTGAAGTGTGTGAGAGCAGAGATGACAGGTGATACATGTGAGGGTAGAGGTGATAGGTGGCACACATGAGACAGGAGATGACAAGTGAAGTGTGTGAGAGCAGAGATGACAGGTGATACATGTGAGGGTAGAGGTGGCACACATGAGACAGGAGCTGACAAGTGAAGTATGTGAGAGCAGAGATGACAGGTGACACATGTGAGGGGTGATAGGTGGCACACATGAGACAGGAGATGACAAGTGAAGTGTGTGAGAGCAGAGATGACAGGTGATACATGTGAGGGTAGAGGTGGCACACATGAGACAGGAGCTGACAAGTGAAGTGTGTGAGAGCAGAGATGACAGGTGACACATGTGAGGGTAGAGGTGATAGGTGGCACACATGAGACAGGAGCTGACAAGTGAAGTGTGTGAGAGCAGAGATGACAGGTGATACATGTGAGGGTAGAGGTGATAGGTGGCACACATGAGACAGGAGCTGACAAGCGAAGTGTGTGAGAGCAGAGATGACAGGTGACACATGTGAGGGTAGAGGTGATAGGTCGCACACATGAGACCTTAGATGACAAGTGAAGTGTGTGAGAGCAGAGATGACAGGTGACACATGTGAGGGTAGAAATGAGGTTCATATGTGAGGTGACACGATCCAAATGTATTTTCCTTGGATGGATCATGGTGTATACGGCTGTATGGGAAGAGGGTTGATACAGAGCTATGTTCCATCAACAAATTGTGAATATTATGGGACAAGAATGTCACATGGTATGTGGGTGTAGATGTTATATTCTGGAGGTATATAATCAACAAAAATGCTCTGTTCACAAGAAATATGCTAAACTGCTGATCTAGAACAATCACATTCACTTAACACAAACCTCCAGGTTGACCCCTCGTTTGAGAAACCTGGTTCCAGCAAACTGGTTTGACCGCCTCCCAATCAGTGTCAAGTAGACAGATTTGCCAAATACGCATACATCTAAATTGGGTCAAGGATAAGGATCATCTTACACATGTCCCTAATTGAGTTTGTGCCCTCTGTTACACCGTATATCTATAATGTTAAACGATTTATTTATAATGTTACAACATATATTTATAATGTTATACCTTATACATATATGTTATACATTAAACCTATAATTTTAACACCTATGCCTATATTGCAATACATTATACCTATAATGTTATAACCTATTCCTATATTGTTATACCTCATACCTATGTTATACCTCACACATATAATGGTGTACCTCACACCTATAATGTTGTACCTAACACCTATAATGTTGTATCTCATAACTGTAATGTTATACTGCATACCTATAATGTTATACTGCATACCTATAATGTTATACCTCACACCTATAATGTTGTACCTCACTCCTATAATGTTGTATCTCATAACTATAATGTTATACTGTATACCTATAATGTTATACTGCATACCTATAATGTTGTACTGCATACCTATAATGTTGTACCTCACTCCTATAATGTTGTATCTCATAACTATAATGTTATACTGCTTACCTATAATGTTATACTGCATACCTATAATGTTATACTGCATACCTATAATGTTATACCTCACACCTATAATGTTGTACCTCACACCTATAATGTTGTACATCACATCTATAATGGTGTATCTCATAACTATAATGTTATACTGCATACCTATAATGTTATACCTCACACCTATAATGTTGTACCTCACACCTATAATGTTGTACCTCACATCTATAATGTTGTATCTCATAACTATAATGTTATACTGCATACCTATAATGTTATACCTCACACCTATAATGTTGTACCTCACACCTATAATGTTGTACCTCACATCTATAATGTTGTATCTCATAACTATAATGTTATACTGCATACCTATAATGTTGTACCTCACACCTATAATGTTGCACCTCACACCTATAATGTTGTATCTCATAACTATAATGTTATACCGCATACCTATAATGTTATACCTCACGCCTATAATGTTGTACCTCACACCTATAATGTTGTACCTCACACCTATAATGTTGTATCTCATAACTATAATGTTATACTGCATACCTATAATGTTATACTGCATACCTATAATGTTGTACCTCATTCCTATAATGTTGTACCTCACACCTATAATGTTGTACCTCGCACCTATAATGTTATACCTCATACCTATGTTATACCTCATACCTATAATGTTGTACCTCACACCTATAATGTTATACCGCATATTATATATATAATCTATATCTATAAAAATCGTTGTATGTATGTATGTATGGATGTATGTGGATCCGTCCTTTATGCGTTCGCGAACGGTCCATCCGATTGAGATGAAATTTTCTACACGTTTTCCTTTCATTCCTGTGCAACCAACTGTCATAGTTTTATCTATCAGCTATCAGCTATTACCTTCCTAAAATTTAATTTTGTAATTACATGACTGAACATCAGAAAATATTAAAAAAATATAAAAAAAGGGATATAACTTTTAGTAGCATTGTTATATCTTAAGTTAAGTCCCCTGGCTATAGATATCTATATGAATTAAATGAGATGCTCCCCACCAGGGACTGGGTGCAGCCGGGCCAGGTCAGACAGACAGATAGACATACTGACAGATAGTTGGGAACGGGAGCCAATTTTACTTTAGATAGATCTCTTCCAATCATATTTTCTATCTATTCTTCTATTCTATCTATATTTTGTTGTTATGTTCGGGCCGAACATACATACACAGACAGACAGACAGACAGACAGACAGACAGACAGACAGATAGATAGATAGATCGGGAACGGGAGCTTATATGACTACTTATATGAATTAAATGAGATGCTCCCCACCAGGGCCTGGGCGAAGTCGGGCCGGGTCGGACAGACAGACGGACAGACAGACAGACAGACAGTCGGGAACGGGAGCTTATATGACTACTTATATGAATTAAATGAGATGCTCCCCATCAGGGTCTGGGCGAAGCCGGGCCGGGTCAGACAGACAGATAGACAGACAGACAGACAGATAGATAGTAGGGAACGGGATCTTATATGACTACTTATATGAATTAAATGAGATGCTCCCCACCAGGAGCTGGGCGAAGCCGGGCCGGGTCAGACAGACAGACAGACAGACAGACAAGCAGACAGACAGATAGATAGTAGGGAACGGGATCTTATATGACTACTTATATGAATTAAATGAGATGCTCCCCACCAGGAGCTGGGCGAAGCCGGGCCGGGTCAGACAGACAGACAGACAGACAGACAAGCAGACAGACAGACAGACAGACAGACAGACAGACAGACAGACAGACAGACAGACAGACAGACAGATAGATAGATAGATAGATAGATAGATAGAAAGATAGATAGATAGATACATAGATAGATAGATAGATAGATCCCCGCCAGAGCCTGGGCGAAGCCGGGCCAGGCAGCTAGTGTATATATAAAATAATAACCGCACATTATATATATAATGTTATACTGCATACCTATAATGTTGTACCTCACACCTATAATGTTATACCTCATACCTATGTTATACCTCATACCTATGGTGTAAAATCTCACACCTATAATATTGTACCTCACACCTATAATGTTATACCGCATATTATATATATACTGTATATATAAAATAATAACCGCACATTATATATATATATATATATATATATATATATATATATATATATATATATATATATATATTATATATATATATATATATATATATATAAAATGTTATATCGCATGCCTATAAGGTTATACCGCATACCTATAATGTTATACCTCATACCTATAATGTTATACCTCGTACCTATAATGTTATACCTCATACCTATAATGTTACACAACTGTCAGCGTCTCACATACACAGGTATTCTCAACTCCTTCACATGCACTCAAGAACACATCAGTAGTACACGTGATATGTGGTTTATTCAGGAGAACCTGATTACAGTTACAATGCGCACACAAGGCGGTTACACCAGTATATACATAGTGCTGCTAATACATAATAATAGCACTCGAGCAATCACACACAAAGCACTGCACTCAAATCACAGCTATCTTCACATATGGCAAAGCCAGCTAGCACTCTCGCAATTCTTAAAACACTCGCTCCAGAAAACACATCCTTCCCCTAAACTGTCGAGTCTCCGTCTGTCCTTTCTTCACGCTGACCGGCTGGTCTCGTGGTACTGGACCTCGTGTTTCTCGAGACAACCCGGGCTGTCCCACCAGTCACGTCGGACTGCTGTCTGCCCGTGCTGGGTCGGGTCGTACAGTGCTATGCTGTCTAGTCAACAGAGTCCCGTAGACTTGTGTCCCCTTTTATAACTGGGTCTTGTCCTGTCTATGTCCTGTCTATGACCTGTGTCTAGTATCTCTATTGTCCTGTAGATTTCCTGTCTTATGACATCTCTACGTCCTTATATATGTTCTGTCTATTCTATCTCTCTGCTCCTGTAGATGTCCTGTCGCTGACATCACTGCCTCTCTAACTATGTCATGTCTCTATTATGTCTCCTGTCCTCAATATGTCCTGTCTCTATTCCCCAACACCCTAACAACAACATTCAGACTCATGTTATTTGGTGGTTTGTGTGATAAAATTCAGTCAAATATGATATCCCTGAAGACCTCAGGTGTTTCATCAGATGCACTTAACCAAATGACAATACAGTGCAACAGTCCAAGCTAACCAGTACCATGTGTTCAAACCCATACCACACACACAGACAACACAGAAGGATACTGCTCTGGCCAATGAATCCATGTATGATGTACAGAATCCAATCAGAGTGTACGTGACATTCAAAATCTTTCAGTAGATGGTTGTTCCAAACAAACTTTCTGCAGGGTGCATTTTTTACACCAAAGACAGTATTATCTGAAAGCAGTCAACATTGATGATGTCACAGATGATAGTGCTGGACAACCGGTCACTCACATGTCATATCTACAGGAGGTCTGGCCGTGTCAAGCATATTATTGTGTGTGTGTGTGTGCGTGCCTCCCCTCCACCTGCAGCTGTCATGATGATGATGATGATGCTGTGTTCACAAGTACAACTGTTCTCACTGCCTTCCTGACACCACTTCTAGCTTCATGGTTGCCAGCATTACTTTGTGCGCATGCATGCACGCACTAATGCACACACTCACACACATTTGCAGCAATATATCAGAAATTGTTTCCATACACATATTTGCATTTATTTTCACAAATATACAACTGTTTACACAGTGAGAACGCAATGTTATGGTAGATTATTGTTTGTGTGTATGGCTGATGGCTTGTGTGTACATGATGGGTGGCTTGTGTGTACATGGTTGGTCACTAGCATGCATGGCTAGTGTGTACACAGTTGGTGCATTGTATACATGGTTTGTGTATACATGGCTGGTGGCTTGTGTGTACATGGCTGGTGGCTTGTGTGTACATGGTTGGTGCCTTGCCATGAATTACACCTAATCTTCCTTAGACAAGACCCTCAAACAACATGCTCACACAAACAGTGTAGGCAAAAATATCCACCTGTGACTGTGCCAGTCAGTTTTATACTGAGAACATTTCATGTGACTATGTGCCAGTCAGTTTTATACTGAGAACATTTTATGTGACTATGTGCCAGTCAGTTTTATACTGAGAACATTTCATGTGACTATGTGCCAGTCAGTTTTATACTGAGAACATTTCATGTGACTTTGTGCCAGTCAGTTTTATACTGAGAACATTTCATGTGACTTTGTGCCAGTCATCATTACAGTAGAACATTTCATGTGACCCTGTGCCAATCATTGTTATACTGAGAACATTTCATGTGACTATGTGTCAGTCAGTTTTATACTGAGAACATTTCATGTGACTTTGTGCCAGTCATCATTATAGTAGAACATTTCATGTGACTTTGTGCCAGTCATTGTTATACTGAGAACATTTCATGTGACTTTGTGCCAATCATTGGTATACTGAGAACATTTCATATGACTTTGTGCCAGTCATTGTTATACTGAGAACATTCCATGTGACTTTGTGCCAGTCATTGTTATACTGAGAACATTTCATGTGACTTTGTGCCAGTCATTGCTATACTGAGAACATTTCATATGACGTTGTTCCAGTCATTGTTATACTGAGATGTTCATGTCATATTTATTCCAGCACTTCATGGCTATACAGTAAAATCTTGGTTTTCGTTGCCTTCGGTTATCTTCGGTTTTAGTTTTCATAGATTTTTTCCGCAAAAAATCTGTCTCGGTTTTCATCAGTTGCCTCGGATTTCTTCGGTGTGCCCACATGACCTCGCTGCTAATTTTGCAAAACCAAAGGGACCCATATATTCTTCTGCTCAGTTTGGCATTGTTTTTCGTTGTGTGAGCATCACTTGCTAATAATAAAATACGAGAGTGGCATTAAGATTGCTGAAATCGGCCGCATGTACGGGAAGTGGTCATCCAGGATAAGTTCCATTGTGGAGAAAAATTAAGCAATAAAAGAGGCTAATGTAACGAAAGACGTGAATGTGCTAACGAAACAGAGATCGCAAACAATTCAAGATGACAAACAGTTATTATTACTTTGGATAAATCAACACCAGTTAGATGGGATTCTGTTTCTGAGGCAATCATATGTGAAAAGGACAGACTGCTGTATACCGATCTCATTAAGAAAATGCCTGGGACGAGTGCTAGTGTGCTTAGTGATTTTAAGGCCAGCAGAGGATAGTTTGAAAAATTCAAGGGGCACCCAGGCATAAACATTGTTACTAGGCATGGCGAAGGTGCGAGTTCGGGCAAGTCTGGGGCAGAAAAATAGTACAAGGGGAAGTAAATAAGTAAGTCACAAATGGCTGTAGAAAAATAACTAAATATGATAACAACTTGAAACCAGTTTATTGTTATACATACATTGTCCCTTTATTTCTCAGCATAATTTCCACCAACATTGATGCACTTATCCCATCGTTTTATCAGTCCTCCCAAACTGGCTGCATAGAACTGTGTAATCTATTTTCTAAACCACGTTTTCACTTTACATTCATTTAGACAGCAGATAAGCATGCGCAGACAATACTGTGGAGTAATACAAGTACAGAGAGAAGCACAGATAACAGAAAAATGTACCCATCTACCCAACCTGCCTGTGGAGTAATACAAGTACAGAGAGAACCACAGACAACAGAACAATATACCCATCTACCCAACCTGCCTCTAGGCCTGGGACAGGGTCATTGACTGGTATTGAAAACTGATACACAGCTCACCCTTTCTGGTGTCTTGGTCCTGTAGAGGTGTACCACTGGCAGTGGCTTGAGCAGTGTCATCATCCTCTTTGCCAGAATCTTGTGCTCGACCTTCTCTGGGTGAGGCAACAAAGTCAGTATCACTGTCATCTGTCCACAGAGAGGACACTCTGGGAGACGATCTCCTGGATGCTGGTTGTTGTTGTTGTTGTTGTTGGGATGCTTTAGTTTTGCTGACGTCAGATCTGAGGTCCACTCCTTGACTGGGGCAGTTGGCTGGTGCCATGTTGAACTGGAGTGTGTGGGTGAGGTCATAGCTGTAACTGTGAGACAAAGTATCACTGGAGTGTGTGGGTGAGGTCATAGCTGTAAATGTGAGACAAAGTATCACTGCAGTGTGTGGGTGAGGTCATAGCTGTAACTGTGAGACAAAGTATCACTGCAGTGTGTGGGTGAGGTCATAGCTGTAACTGTGAGACAAAGTATCACTGCAGTGTGTGGGTGAGGTCATAGCTGTAACTGTGAGACAGAGTATCATATGTGGTACTACACGCACAGACATTCTGTAACTGTGAGATAAAGTATCATATGTGGTACTACACGCACAGACATTCTGTAACTGTGAGACAAAGTATCATATGTGGTACTACACGCACAGACATTCTGTAACTGTGAGACAAAGTATCATATGTGGTACTACACACTCGGACATTCTGTAACTGTGAGACAAAGTATCATTGTGGTACTATACACTATGACATTCTGTCACTGTGAGACAAAGTATCATTGTGGTACTACACACTCGGACATTCTGTAACTGTGAGACAAAGTATCATTGTGGTACTACACACTCGGACATTCTGTAACTGTGAGACAAAGTATCATTGTGGTATACTACACACTCGGACATTCTGTAACTGTGAGATAAAGTATCATATGTGGTACTACACGCACAGACATTCTGTAACTGTGAGACAAAGTATCATTGTGGTACTACACACTCGGACATTCTGTAACTGTGAGACAAAGTATCATATGTGGTACTACACACTCAGACATTCTGTAACTGTGAGATAAAGTATCATATGTGGTACTACACACTCAGACATTCTGTAACTGTGAGACAAGTATCATATGTGGTACTACACAATCGGACATTCTGTAACTGTGAGACAAAGTATCATTGTGGTACTACACACTCGTACATTCTGTAACTGTGAGGACAAAGTATCATATGTGGTATACTACACACTCGGACATTCTGTAACTGTGAGATAAAGTATCATATGTGGTACTACACGCACAGACATTCTGTAACTGTGAGACAAAGTATCATTGTGGTACTACACACTCAGACATTCTGTAACTGTGAGACAAAGTATCATATGTGGTACTACACACTCAGACATTCTGTAACTGTGAGAAAAGTATCATATGTGGTACTACACACTTAGACATTCTGTAACTGTGAGACAAGTATCATATGTGGTACTACACAATCGGACATTCTGTAACTGTGAGACAAAGTATCATTGTGGTACTACATGCACAGACATTCTGTAACTGTGAGACAAAGTATCATATGTGGTACTACACACTCGGACATTCTGTAACTGTGAGACAAGTATCATATGTGGTACTACACGCACAGAAATTCTGTAACTGTGAGACAAAGTATCATATGTGGTACTACACGCACAGACATTCTGTAACTGTGAGACAAGTATCATATGTGGTACTACACGCACAGACATTCTGTAACTGTGAGAAAAGTATCATATGTGGTACTACACACACAGACATTCTGTAACTGTGAGACAAGTATCATATGTGGTACTACACGCACAGACATTCTGTAAACTGTGAGATCAAGTATCATATGTGGTACTTACACGCACAGACATTCTGTAACTGTGAGACAAGTATCATATGTGGTACTACATGCACAGACATTCTGTAACTGTGAGACAAGTATCATATGTGGTACTACACGCACAGACATTCTGTAACTGTGAGACAAAGTATCATATGTGGTACTACATGCACAGACATTCTGTAACTGTGAGACAAAGTATCATATGTGGTACTACACGCACAGACATTCTGTAACTGTGAGACAAAGTATCATATGTGGTACTACACACTCAGACATTCTGTAACTGTGAGACAAAGTATCATATGTGTACTACACACTCAGACATTCTGTAACTGTGAGATAAAGTATCATATGTGGTATTACACACACAGACATTCATGTAACTGTGAGACAAAGTATCATATGTGGTACTACACACTCAGACATTCTGTAACTGTGAGATAAAGTATCATATGTGGTACTACACACTCAGACATTCTGTAACTGTGAGATAAAGTATCATATGTGGTACTATATGTTCATATATTCTGTAACTGTGAGACAAAGTGTCATATGTGGAGTGTGTGGGTGAGGTCATAGGTGTAACTGTGAGACAAAGTATCATATGTGGTACTACACGCACAGACATTCTGTAACTGTGAGACAAAGTATCATATGTGGTACTACACACTCAGACATTCTGTAACTGTGAGACAAAGTATCATATGTGGTACTACATGCACAGACATTCTGTAACTGTGAGACAAAGTATCATATGTGGTGCTACACGCACAGACATTCTGTAACTGTGAGACAAAGTATCATATGTGGTACTACACACTCAGACATTCTGTAACTGTGAGACAAAGTATCATATGTGGTACTACACGTACAGACATTCTGTAACTGTGAGACAAAGTATCATATGTGGTACTACACACTCAGAAATTCTGTAACTGTGAGACAAAGTATCATATGTGGTACTACCATGCCACAGACATATCTGTAACTGTGAGACAAAGTATCATATGTGGTACTACACACGCACAGACATTCTGTAACTGTGAGACAAAGTATCATATGTGGTACTAGCCACTCAGGACATTCTGTAACTGTGAGACAAAGTATCATATGTGGTACTACAGCACAGACATTCTGTAACTGTGAGACAAAGTATCATATGTGGTACTACACACACAGACACTCTGTAACTGTGAGACAAAGTATCATATGTGGTACTACACCTCAGACATTCTGTAACTGTGAGACAAAGTATCATATGTGGTACTACACGATCTCAGACATTCTGTAACTGTGAGATAAAGTATCATATGTGGTACTACACACTCGGCAGATACTCTGTAACTGTGAGACACAGTATTCATATGTGAGTTACTACAAACGCACAGACATTCTGTAACTGTGAGACAAAAGTATCATAGGTGGTACTACACGCACTAGACGATTCTGTAACTGTGAGACAAAGTATCATATGTGGTACTACACGCACAGACATTCTGTAACTGTGAGACAAGTATCATATGTGGTACTACATGCACAGACATTCTGTAACTGTGAGACAAGTATCATATGTGGTACTACATGCACAGACATTCTGTAACTGTGAGACAAAGTATCATATGTGGTACTAACACAGTTCATTCTGTAACTGTGAGACAAAATATCGATGTGGTCTACACACTCGGATTGTAACTGTGAGACAAAGTATCATTGTGGTACTATACACAGACATTCTGTCACTGTGAGACAAAGTATCATTGTGGTACTACACACTCAGGGCATTCTGTAACTGTGAGACAAAGTATCATTGTGGTACTACACACAGACATTCTGTAACTGTGAGACAAAGTATCATTGTGGTATACACACACCCGGGCATTCTGTAACTGTGAGACAAAGTATCATATGTGGTACTACACGCACAGACATTCTGTAACTGTGAGACAAAGTATCATGTGGTACTACATGCACAGACATTCTGTAACTGTGAGACAAAGTATCATATGTGGTACTACACACTCAGACATTCTGTAACTGTGAGACTAAAGTATCATATGTGGTACTACACACTCAGACATTCTGTAACTGTGAGACAAGTATCATATGTGGTACTACACGCACAGACATTCTGTAACTGTGAGACAAAGTATCATATGTGGTACTACATGCACAGACATTCTGTAACTGTGAGACAAAGTATCATATGTGGTACTACACGCACAGACATTCTGTAACTGTGAGACAAAGTATCATATGTGGTACTACACGCACAGGACATTCTGTAACTGTGAGACAAGTATCATATGTGGTACTACATGCACAGACATTCTGTAACTGTGAGACAAGTATCATATGTGGTACTACATGCACAGACATTCTGTAACTGTGAGACAAAGTATCATATGTGGTACTACAGCACAGACATTCTGTAACTGTGAGACAAAATATCATATGTGGGTACTACACACTCGGACATTCTGTAACTGTGAGACAAAGTATCATTGTGGTACTATACACTATGACATTCTGTCACTGTGAGACCAAGAGTATCATTGTGGTACTACACACTCGGACATATCTGTAAACTGTGAGACAAAGTATCATTGTGGTACTACACACTCGGACATTCTGTAACTGTGAGACAAAGTATCATTGTGGTATACTACACACTCGGACATTCTGTAACTGTGAGATAAAGTATCATATGTGGTACTACACGCACAGACATTCTGTAACTGTGAGACAAAGTATCATTGTGGTACTACACACTCGGACATTCTGTAACTGTGAGACAAAGTATCATATGTGGTACTACACACTCAGACATTCTGTAACTTTGAGATAAAGTATCATATGTGGTACTACACACTCGGACATTCTGTAACTGTGAGACAAGTATCATATGTGGTACTACACAATCGGACATTCTGTAACTGTGAGACAAAGTATCATTGTGGTACTACATGCACAGACATTCTGTAACTGTGAGACAAAGTATCATATGTGGTACTACACACTCGGACATTCTGTAACTGTGAGACAAGTATCATATGTGGTACTACACGCACAGAAATTCTGTAACTGTGAGACAAAGTATCATATGTGGTACTACATGTACAGACATTCTGTAACTGTGAGACAAAGTATCATATGTGGTACTACACACTCAGAAATTCTGTAACTGTGAGACAAAGTATCATATGTGGTACTACACGCACAGACATTCTGTAACTGTGAGACAAAGTATCATATGTGGTACTACACACTCAGACATTCTGTAACTGTGAGATAAAGTATCATATGTGGTACTACACACTCAGACATTCTGTAACTGTGAGATAAAGTATCATATGTGGTACTATATGTTCATATATTCTGTAACTGTGAGACAAAGTGTCATATGTGGAGTGTGTGGGTGAGGTCATAGGTGTAACTGTGAGACAAAGTATCATATATGGTACTACACGCACAGACATTCTGTAACTGTGAGACAAAGTATCATATGTGGTACTACACACTCAGCCATTCTGTAACTGTGAGACAAAGTATCATATGTGGTACTACATGCACAGACATTCTGTAACTGTGAGACAAAGTATCATATGTGGTACTACACGCACAGACATTCTGTAACTGTAAGACAAAGTATCATTGTGGTACTACATGCACAGACATTCTGTAACTGTGAGACAAAGTATCATATGTGGTACTACACACTCAGACATTCTGTAACTGTGAGATAAAGTATCATATGTGGTACTACACACTCGGACATTCTGTAACTGTGAGACAAGTATCATATGTGGTACTACACGCACAGACATTCTGTAACTGTGAGACAAAGTATCATATGTGGTACTACATGCACAGACATTCTGTAACTGTGAGACAAGTATCATATGTGGTACTACACGCACAGACATTCTGTAACTGTGAGACAAGTATCATATGTGGTACTACATGCACAGACATTCTGTAACTGTGAGACAAGTATCATATGTGGTACTACATGCACAGACATTCTGTAACTGTGAGACAAAGTATCATATGTGGTACTACACGCACAGACATTCTGTAACTGTGAGACAAAATATCATATGTGGTACTACACACTCGGACATTCTGTAACTGTGAGACAAAGTATCATTGTGGTACTATACACTATGACATTCTGTCACTGTGAGACAAAGTATCATTGTGGTACTACACACTCGGACATTCTGTAACTGTGAGACAAAGTATCATTGTGGTACTACACACTCGGACATTCTGTAACTGTGAGACAAAGTATCATTGTGGTATACTACACACTCGGACATTCTGTAACTGTGAGATAAAGTATCAAATGTAGTACTACACACTCAGACATTATGTAACTGTGAGATAAAGTATCATTTGTGGTACTACACACTCGGACATTCTGTAACTGTGAGACAAAGTATCATATGTGGTACTACACACTCAGACATTCTGTAACTGTGAGACAAAGTATCATATGTGGTACTACATGCACAGACATTCTGTAACTGTGAGACAAAGTATCATATGTGGTACTACACGCACAGACATTCTGTAACTGTGAGACAAAAGTAGTCATAATGTGGTACTACATGCACAGACATTCTGTAACTGTGAGACAAAGGTCATCCATATGTGGTACTACACGCACAGACATTCTGTAACTGTGAGACAAAGTATCATAATGTTGGTACTACACACGCAGACATTCTGTAACTGTGAGATAAAGTATCATATGTGGTATTACAACCGCACAGAACATGCTGTAACTGGGAGACAAAGTATCATTGTGGTAATACACACTCGGATATATTCGGTAACGGTGAGACAAATTAAATCATATGTGGGTAAGTAGAAGATGTTCAGACACTCAGGTCCGGCCATATTGTCACATGATAGCAGTAATGATACATCAACGGCATACATGTTTTCTACTTTTCTCCTAGACAAACCAAATTTTTTGATATCTCCCACATACATCGTTTCTACACTTCTCTTGGACACACAGTAATATCTGCACACATACATGTTTCTACTCTCTCCTGGACAAACAATGATATCTCCACACATACATATTTCTACTTTCTCCTGGACAAACAATGATATCTCCACACATACATGTTTCTACTTTCTCCTGGACAAACAATGATATCACCACACATACATGTTTCTACTTTCTCCTGGACAAACAGTGATATCTCCACACATACATGTTTCTATAACAAACAATGATATCTCCACACATACATATTTCTACTTTCTCCTGGACAAACACTGACATCTCCACACATACATGTTTCTATGACAAACAATGATATCCCCACACATACATATTTCTACTTTCTCCTGGACAAACAGTGACATCTCCACACATACATGTTTCTATGACAAACAATGATGATATCTCCACACATACATATTTCTACTTTCTCCTGGACAAACAATGATATCTCCACACATACATGTTTCCACTTTCTCCTGGACAAACAATGATATCTCCACACATACATGTTTCTACTTTCTCCTGGACAAACAATGATATCTCCACACATACATGTTTCTACTTTCTCCTAGACAAGCAATGATATCTCCACACATACATGTTTCTATGACAAATAATGATATCTCCACACATACATGTTTCTACTTTCTCCTGGACAAACAATGATATCTCCACACATACATGTTTCTACTTTCTCCTGGACAAACAATGATATCTCCACACATACATGTTTATACTTTCTTCTGGACAAACAATGATATCTCCACACATACATATTTCTACTCTCTCATGGACAAACAGTGATATCTCCACACATACGTTTCTACTTTCTCCTGGACAAACAACAGCTGCTTGCATCTCTGTACACTCTATGGCTAGACAAGTACATCTTACCTGAAGTAGAAGTTGCTGGACAGATCAAAGTTCTGGAATATCTTCACATATCTGTTAGTGAGGTCAGTGGCACAGGTATATTAGTCATAACACACAGTGTAGAAACACTGACATCATAATTGAGAACATTAGACAGACTATAAATACTGACTTTATCACTGACAGCATTAGACACACTAGAAACACTGACAACATTAGACAGACTAGTAACACTGGCATTAGGTCTGACATCATTAAACATACTAGAAACACTGACATCATCAATGACAACATTAGACAGACTAGAAACACTGACACTGTCACTGACAACATTAGAAAGACTATAAATACTGCCATCATCACCGACATTAGACAGACTAGTAACACTAATATCACAACCACAACATTAGACAGACTAGAAATACTGCCATCATCACTGACAACATTAGACAGACTAGACATACTGACATCATCACTGACAACGTTAGACAGACTAGAAATACTGCCATCATCACTAACAACATTAGACAGACTAGAAATACTGCCATCATCACTGACAACATTAGACAGACTAGAAATACTGACATCATCACTGACATCATTAGACAGACTAGAAATACTGACATCATCACTGATAACGTTAGACAGACTAGAAATACTGCCATCATCACTAACAACATTAGACAGTCTTGAAATACTGACATCACCACTGACAACGTTAGACAGACTAGAAACACTGCCATCATCACCAACAACATTAGACAGACTAGAAATACTGACATCATCACTAACAACATTAGACAGACTAGAAATACTGACATCATCACTAACAACATTAGACAGACTAGAAATACTGACATCATCACTGACAACGTTAGACAGACTAGAAATACTGACATCATCACTGACAACATTAGACAGACTAGAAATACTGACATCATCACTGACAACATTAGACAGACTAGAAATACTGACATCATCACTGACAACGTTAGACAGACTAGAAACACTGCTATCATCACCAACAACATTAGACAGACTAGAAACACTGCCATCATCACTGACAACATTAGACAGACTAGAAATACTGACATCATCATTAACAACATTAGACAACTCGAAACATGCCATCACACTGACAACATTAGACAGACTAGAAACACTGCCATCATCACTGACAACATTAGACAGACCTAGAACACTAGCCATTCATCACTGACACACGTTAGACAGACTGAGAAATACCTGCCCATCGATCATCTGACAACAGGTAGACAGACTAGAAACTACTGTCCATCATCACTGAACTAGACATTAGACAGACTAGAAATACCGACATCATCACTTACCTGACACATAGACAGGACTAGAAATACTGACATCAATCACTGACAACGTTAGACAGACTAGAAATACTGACATACATCACTGACAACAGTTAGACAGACCCTAGAAACTACTGCATCATCACTGACAACAGTTAGAACAGCACTAGAAATACTGACATCATCCACTGACACAGTTAGACAGACTAGTAAACTACTGGACATTAGGTCCTGACAATCAGTTAGACAGAATACTAGGAACTACGTGACATCATCCAATGACAACATTAGACAGACAGAAATACTGACACTATCACTGACAACATTAGACAGACTAGAATACTGCATCATCACCGAAACATTAGACAGACTAGAAATACTGACATCATCACCAACAACATTAGACAGGACTAGAAACTACTGCCATCATCACTAACAACATTAGACAGACTAGAAATACTGACATCATCACTAACAACATTAGACAGACTAGAAACACTGCCATCATCACTGACAACATTAGACAGACTAGAAATACTGACATCATCACTAACAACATTAGACAGACTAGAAACACTGCCATCATCACCTACAACATTAGACAGACTAGAAACTACTGCCATCATCACTGAACAACATTAGACAGACTAGAAATACTGACATCATCACTAACACATTAGACAGACTAGAAACTACTGCCATCATCACTAGACACATTAGACAGACTAGAAACACTGCCATCATCACTACAACATTAGACAGACTAGAAACACTGCCATCATCACTAACAACATTAGACAGACTAGAAACACTGCCATCATCACTGACAACATTAGACAGACTAGAAATACTGACATCATCACTGACAACATTAGACAGACTAGAAATACTGACATCATCACTGACAACATTAGACAGACTAGAAATACTGACATCATCACTGACAACATTAGACAGACTAGAAACACTGCATCATCACTGACAACATTAGACAGACTAGAAATACTGACATCATCACTGACAACATTAGACAGACTAGAAATACTGACATCATCACTGACAACATTAGACAGACTAGAAACACTGCCATCATCACTAACAACATTAGACAGACTAGAAACACTGCCATCATCACTAACAACATTAGACAGACTAGAAACACTGCCATCATCACTAACAACATTAGACAGACTAGAAACACTGCCATCATCACTGAACAACATTAGACAGACTAGAAATACTGACATCATCACTGACAACATTAGACAGACTAGAAACTACTGACATCATCACTGACAACATTAGACAGACTAGAAATACTGACATCATCACTAACAACATTAGACAGACTAGAAATACTGACATCATCACTGACAAACATTAGACAGACTAGAAATACTGACATCATCACTGAACAACATTAGACAGACTAGAAATACTGACATCATCACTGACAACGTTAGACAGAACTTAGAAATACTGCGACATCATCCACTGACAACATTAGGACAGACTAGAAATACTGACATCATCACTGACAACATTTTAGACAGACTTAGAAATACTGACATCATCACCCTGACAACATTAGACAGACTAGAAATACTGACATCATCACTGACAACATTAGGACAGACTAGAAACTACATGACATCATCCCCTACGACATACATTAGCACAGACTATCGCAATCACTGACATTCATCACCTACTGACAACAATTAGACAGACGTAGAAACTACTGGACATCAATCACTGCACAACATTGAGACAGACTAGAAATACTGGACATCATCACTGAACAACATTAGACAGACTAGAACTACTGACATCATCACTGACAACATTAGGACAGGACTAGAACATACTTGGACATACATCACTGAACAACATCTAGGACAGACTATGAAACTATGACAATCATCACTGACAACATAGACAGACTAGAAACTACTGACATCATCACTGACAAACATTTCAGAACAGTACTATGAAACCATCTGGCCATCATCACTGACAACGTTAGACAGACTAGAAATACTGACATCATCACTGACAACGTTAGACAGACTAGAAATACTGACATCATCACTGACAACGTTAGACAGACTAGAAATACTGACATCATCACTGACAACGTTAGACAGACTAGAAATACTGACATCATCACTGACAACATTAGACAGACTAGAAATACTGACATCATCACTGACAACGTTAGACAGACTAGAAATACTGACATCATCACTGAAAAATTAGACAGACTAGAAATACTGACATCATCACTGACAACATTAGACAGACTAGAAAATACTGAACATCATCACTGACACGTTAGACAGACTAGAAATACTGCATCATCACGACAACATTAGACAGACTAGAAACACTGCCATCATCACTGACAACATTAGACAGACTAGAAATACTGACATCATCACTAACAACATTAGACAGACTATGAGAACACTGCCATCATCACCAACACATTAGACAGACTAGAAACACTGCCATCATCACTGACAACATTAGACAGACTAGAAATACTGACATCATCACTAACAACATTAGACAGACTAGAAACACTGCCATCATCACTGACAACATTAGACAGACTAGAAACACTGCCATCATCACTGACAACATTAGACAGACTAGAAACACTGCCATCATCATCAACAACATTAGACAGACTAGAAATACTGACATCATCACTAACAACATTAGACAGACTAGAAATACTGACATCATCACCTAACAACATTAGACAGACTAGAAATACTGACATCATCACTACAACATTAGACAGACTAGAAATACTGACATCATCACTAACAACATTAGACAGACTAGAAACACTGCCATCATCACTAACAACATTAGACAGACTAGAAATACTGACATCATCACTAACAACATTAGACAGACTAGAAATACTGACATCATCACTAACAACATTAGACAGACTAGAAATACTGACATCATCACTAACAACATTAGACAGACTAGAAACACTGCCATCATCACTAACAACATTAGACAGAATAGAAATACTGACATCATCACTGACAACATTAGACAGACTAGAAATACTGACATCATCACTGACAACATTAGACAGACTAGAAACACTGCTATCATCACTGACAACATTAGACAGACTAGAAACACTGACATCATCACTAACAACATTAGACAGACTAGAAATACTGACATCATCACTGACAACATTAGACAGACTAGAAATACTGCCATCATCACTGACAACATTAGACAGACTAGAAATACTGCCATCATCACTGACAACATTAGACAGACTAGAAACACTTCTATCATCACTGACAACATTAGACAGACTAGAAATACTGACATCATCACTGACAACATTAGACAGACTAGAAACATTGCCATCATCACTGACAACATTAGACAGACTAGAAACACTGACATCATCACTGACAACATTAGACAGACAAGAAATACTGACATCATCACCAAGAATATTAGACAGACTAGAAATACTGCCTTCATCACTGACATCATTAGACAGACTAGAAACACTGCCATCATCACCAACAACATTAGACAGACTAGAAATACTGCCATCATCACTGACAACATTAGACAGACTAGAAATATATCCTCAACATTTCACATATCTTACTGCAGTAGTCCTGGACTGTACATAGACCCTCAACATGTCACATATCTTACTGCAGTAGTCCCAGACTGTACATATATCCTCAACATGTCACATATCTTACTGCAGTAGTCCTAGACTGTACATAGACCCTCAACATGTCACGTATCTTACTGCAGTAATCCTGGACTGTACATATATCCTCAACATGTCACATATCTTACTGCAGTAGTCCCAGACTGTACATAGACCCTCAAAATGTCACATATCTTACTGCAGTAGTCCCAGACTGTACATATATCCTCAACATGTCACATATCTTACTGCAGTAGTCCCAGACTGTACATAGACCCTCAACATGTCACATATCTTACTGCAGTAATCCTGGACTGTACATATATCCTCAACATGTCACATATCTTACTGCAGTAGTCCCAGACTGTACATAGACCCTCAACATGTCACATACGTGTGTATATCCCTCAACATGTCACATATGTGTGCATATCTCAGAAACTGTCACAGCACAGTTTAGATGTGACGTTACTTATCATTTAACGAAAATACAACATATGTACACAGTCACAGATTGTGTTAATAATAAAAACATAACATGAAACATTGACCACTGATGGGGTGTGTTTTATGTAAAAATGTATGCCAATGGAAGTATGAGTGTGATTTATATGACATGCACATAATCATGAAATCATATGTCAGTAGCATAGTGACACTGTAACTGCTCTATGGTCACCTGCTCTCGTCTGGGTGTACGTAGCGCACCGTATCATTGGGAATGTAAACCATGGATGTGTCCTCGACCTTGTAGATTGTGTGTGGACCAATCATGGCAGCCTTTTTCCTTTTTGTGATCAAGATCATGTAGTATCCCTCCAGGAAGCGGACAAAACCTGGACAAGAGACAATTAGCTCTTGATTATTTCCATACATAAGTTTTACACACATGAAATGCAGTATAAATTGTGTATTATATCTGAGACAGACAACAACCAGTGACAGCACACCAGAGAGATATGTCCAGGTGAGATGCAGTATAAACCGTGTATTATATCTGAGACAGACAACAACCAGTGACAGCACACCAGAGAGATATGTCCAGGTGAGATGCAGTATAAACTGTGTATTATATCTGAGACAGACAACAACCAGTGACAGCACACCAGAGATATGTCCAGGTGAGATGCAGTATAAACTGTGTATTATATCTGAGACAGACAACAACCAGTGACAGCACACCAGAGAGATATGTCCAGGTGAGATGCAGTATAAACTGTGTATTATATCTGAGACAGACAACAACCAGTGACAGCACACCAGAGATATGTCCAAGTGAGATGCAGTATAAACTGTGTATTATATCTGAGACAGACAACAACCAGTGACAACACACCAGAGATATTCCAGGTGAGATGCAGTATAAATTGTGTATTATATCTGAGACAGACAACAACCAGTGACAGCACACCAGAGAGATATGTCCAGGTGAGATGCAGTATAAACTGTTTATTATATCTGAGACAGACAACAACCAGTGATAGCACACCAGAGAGATACGTCCAGGTGAGATGCAGTATAAACTGTTTATTATATCTGAGACAGACAACAACCAGTGACAGCACACCAGAGATACGTCCAGATGAGATGCAGTATAAACTGTTTATTATATCTGAGACAGACAACAACCAGTGACAGCACACCAGAGAGATACGTCCAGATGAGATGCAGTATAAACTGTTTATTATATCTGAGACAGACAACAACCAGTGACAGCACACCAGAGATATGTCCAGGTGAGATGCAGTATAAACTGTGTATTATATCTGGCTCAGACAACCAGTGACAGCACACCAGAGATACGTCCAGGTGAGATGCAGTATAAACTGTGTATTATATCTGGCTCAGACAACAACCAGTGACAGCACACCAGAGATATGTCCAGGTGAGATGCAGTATAAACTGTATATTATATCTGAGACAGACAACAACCAGTGACAGTACACATCTTGCCTGCAATTCCAAATGCTGAGATGTTCTTAGACAAGCCGCTGGAATTATTTCCTTGTTTCTTGGTCTTGTTGCCTCCGTCCACCATCGACAGAACACTGTGAATCTCACTACGGCTGTACTCAATCTACAAACATTGTACCAGTCAATGAACGTCACTGTACTCAATCTACAAACATTGTACAAGTCAATCAACTTTACTGTACTCAATCTACAAACATTGTACAAGTCAGTCAATTTTACTGTACTCAATCTACAAATATTGTACAAGTCAGTCAATTTTACTGTACTCAATCTACAAACATTGTACAAGTCAATCAACTTTACTGTACTCAATCTACAAACATTGTACAAGTCAATCAACTTTACTGTACTCAATCTACAAACACTGTACAAGTCAATGAACGTCACTGTACTCAATCTACAAACACTGTACAAGTCAATGAACGTCACTGTACTCAATCTACAAACATTGTACAAGTCAATCAACTTTACTGTACTCAATCTACAAACATTGTACAAGTCAATCAACTTTACTGTACTCAATCTACAAACATTGTACAAGTCAATCAACTTTACTGTACTCAATCTACAAACATTGTACAAGTCAATCAACTTTACTGTACTCAATCTACAAACATTGTACAAGTCAATCAACTTTACTGTACTCAATCTACAAACATTGTACAAGTCAATGAATGTCACTGTTTTCTGCACATATACATGCCCAGAACCACCCTTTCATATATGCAGGAGCTCTGAAGTGAAATGACTGGGATACATCTCTGAGGTACACAACTCATACCTGCCTACCAATGCTAGCCTAGGTCGCCCACAGATCATAAGACAGTGTCAGCTTGCTGAGCCCCCCAGCTGTGACCAGTATTAGCTCCAGTAGCTGAGACAGGACATTATCATCATCAAGTGCCCTGCCAGCTGGCGTAGGCTTTCATGTCTCTCCACAGATCTCAGTCTTTGGTGTTCTGGATCAACTCTGCTGCTGATATTCCTCCATGCCACCATCTCAATCCATCCAGCGTAATTTCTCTTGGTCTGCCTCTGCCTCTCTTCCCCTCAATCTTTCCAGTTGTCACAATGTTCTCCAATGCCCCTCTTCTCATCACATGACCAAAGAAAGCTGTTTGTCTCTGAGACAGTACACACTGCAATAATTCTCCAGCAACAATGAAACATTAATGAAAAAGGAATGTGCTGCCTTGCCATCATTCCTTCATTCTATTTGATAAATACATTAATTAATCAATTTCAATACATAAATCAGCAAAGTAAAGATACATATGACACAGACATGGGCTGACTATGTCATCAAGTAAAATCAATTGTCAAATATGACGCAGACATGGACTGACTATGTCATCAAGTAAAATCAAGAGTCAAATATGATGCAGACATGGACTGACTATGTCATCAAGTAAAATCAAGAGTGAAATATGATGCAGACATGGACTGACTATGTCATCAAGTAAAATCAAGAGTCAAATATGATGCAGACATGGACTGACTATGTCATCAAGTAAAATCAATTGTCAAATATGACGCAGACATGGACTGACTATGTCATCAAGTAAAATTAAGAGTCAAATATGATGCAGACATGGACTGACTATGTCATCAAGTAAAATCAAGAGTCAAATATGATGCAGACATGGACTGACTATGTCATCAAGTAAATCAATTGTCAAATATGACGCAGACATGGACTGACTATGTCATCAAGTAAAATCAAGAGTCAAATATGATGCAGACATGGACTGACTATGTCATCAAGTAAAATCAAGAGTCAAATATGATGCAGACATGGACTGACTATGTCATCAAGTAAAATCAAGAGTCAAATATGATGCAGACATGGACTGACTATGTCATCAAGTAAAATCAAGAGTCAAATATGATGCAGACATGGACTGACTATGTCATCAAGTAAAATCAAGAGTCAAATATGATGCAGACATGGACTGACTATGTCATCAAGTAAAATCAAGAGTCAAATATGACGCAGACATGGACTGACTATGTCATCAAGTAAAATCAAGAGTCAAATATGATGCAGACATGGACTGACTATGTCATCAAGTAAAATCAAGAGTCAAATATGATGCAGACATGGACTGACTATGTCATCAAGTAAAATCAAGAGTCAAAGAGATCCAGCTGAAAGACTAAAGTCTAGAATAGTCAACATAAGTGACTGAAGTCTGCAGCAATCACCACGGACAATAGTTAACTCAAGACAAAGACTGGATCTATTCTATTACACCAGACTTTCTCACCTTGTCATCGTGAATGTGAAGCTCTTTTGGTTCTGTCCTGTCAATCTTTAATACTCGAAAACGGCTCTCAGATTTGTTGGAGCCCACCACGTAGTAGCGCTGTTGATGAGAACCAAGCCTGATGTGAGTTGTTGTACACACAAACATCAAACTACCTGGAACTCACTCCTTAACTAACACCAAGTACCCAGAGTGACAGATGATGAGAACCGATGCAAATAAGACTATAACCATTTATCCCTACGCTTTCTAGTGAATTCAGTATTGCATATTTATGAAACATGAAGATTACCGCTTTGGTTTCGTACAAGACCAGTTTCTGGGTCCAGGTGATGATGGGCACCTCCTCCATGTTGACAATAGTTCACATCAACGACTGAACCGGGCGGCCATCATCATCATCATCATCCTCGACCCCCAGCAGACGGCGCAGGGCGTCACGTGACCAGCAGCAGACGGCGCAGGGCGTCACGTGACCGGCGGTCTCGTGACCAGCAGCAGACGACGTGAGAGAGCCCGGACACAAACAAACATGGCAGCCCTGTCAAGAGGACGGCCGCTACTGGCCTTTCTCGGCCTGCTCTACGCGTCTGTGTCACTGGTGCTGGCCGACAACTGTACCAGAGGCGGTTATAACTTAACAGCACTGCATTTGTAAGTTTTATGGCACATAGTTATATCAGATACTGCTTTCGTAGTATAATGATTATATTTATAATTAACTCATTTTCCTTCCTCCCTCTCAAACAGTTCAAACACTATCTCAGTACCTCAATACTCTGAACTCAATAATACTGAATTTGAAAAGTTAGTCATGGTTGCTTGTCCTTTTTTTTACAAAACGACGATACAAACCAACCTCAAAGTTTATTGGCTGTTTGTAATTTATTACGAAAGTTAACGTGTGCTCTCTCCCCTGCTATTCAATATCTACATGGACAGAATTTCCAAAGAAGCAAGTCTCGAACAGACCAGATTCAGAAAATTTAGAACTCTTTACTCCAGATGAAACAACTGACCCACAGGGAATAAATGAACTTCTATTTGCAGATGATCAGTGCCTGTTTTACAGCGACGAGGGCAAACTACAAAATCATATTACTAATCTGAGTTCAACCTGCAGCAGATAAATATGAGTATAAACACAGCCAAAACCGAAGTAATGCAAGTTAGCAGATCGCCGGGCCCACTAAGTATACAGATAAATAACACACCTCTGAAACAAGTTAAAGAATTCAAATACCTTGGAAGTATGATCACAGAAGATGGCAGATTAGACAGAGAAATTTAAATCAGATGTCAAAAAGCTAGTGCACTTACATATCAACTATCACCCTTACTGAAACATCCAAACATACCCATGTCCGCAAAACGACAGATAATAAACAGCATATTCACACCAACCCTATGCTACCAATCTCAAACCTGGACTTTATCCAAATTACACCTTCGCAAAATCAACACCTGCGAAATGAGATGCCTGAGGAGAGCTGCCAACTTAACAATCGGAGACCGAGTAAGAAATGCTACTATCAGACAGACTGTGGGATCAACACCTTGTGCCACATTTATTGAAAGACAGAAGATCAAGTGGTTTGGCCATGTTGTTAGAATGCAACATCAGCAACTACCATCACTGGCCTTACATCAAAGATCATCTGCGACGAGACCACGAGGACGTCCAAGAAGAAAATGGATTGACGACATCAGAGACATTGTACAACCACACGGAATGACACTATCCAGTGCCGTCCACCGGGCGCTGGAACACAAATTATTCCTCCCCACGACGCTTGACGGCAGAAGTGGAAGATGATGATGATGATGATGAACGTTCAGCAGTTTGCCATTGTTATCTTAACCGCGATGCCTATCTTATCTACCATTAGAATATTTACCACAAACCCCAGGAGAACACAGTTCAATCCTTGAAACCATGGCATCTGTGTGTAGGTTTCCCTTCCCACTTCATCACCCTTTAAGTTTACTATAGTATAGTGCTAGAAGGATATTGATTGTTCACAACATCTAAACAACCACTGATGAACACCACATTTACTTGATGTACACATCAACAAATTTTGGACAAACAGTTCAAGTATGAATCAAGATATCAATATTTATCAGCACAGAGTCCAGTTCACAAAGAGGTCAGCTTCCAAACCGCCTGTGCTTGATTTCAAACCATCCAGTAAGATTTGGCAATTAATCCATTGCTTATTTATTTTGTATATTGGCTGGTTCAGTTATGATTTTAAAATTGAGTATTTACTAATGAGACCACCACAGATAGATAGGCCTTGAAAAACCAAATCTAATGTAATGGTACCTCAATGATGTCTGTATGTCAATTCTAAGCAGATATATTCACATATGAGTGTCAGTGTCTCAAGCCAAGAATTTAACATGATTACCATAATTTTGGAACTCTTCATTGTGTCCATTAGCTACACTATTGGTCTGTGCATGCGAGATTGTCTCAAATGGGTCATAGACGGGATATGAAAACTGACTTCAAAAATATGTTCCGTCATGTTAAATGATTAAATAACAGTACAAGTATACAAATAAATTACTAATAATCTTTAAACTTGCATTCTCTTTAACTTTATTAGTTCAAATTGCGAAAAGTTTCCATGGCCGGCTGCTGCCATCTTGGAGTTCCATTCACAAAGACGAAATAACATCTCGAAGACATATTTTATTTTACATATAAAGCAATATAAGCGATGAAACTCTCCAAATATATGTAAAAATGGGGGAATATTTCAAATATCCATCTAAAAATATCTTAAAATTAAATAAACAAGCTCTAGAAAATAAAATTACTTAATTTTTTGCCAAATAATTCTTCTTCTTCTTCTTCTGCGTTCATCTGGAGTTTCTTTTTTCGTTGTGCCTGTTTACAGCAGAGCTGCGTTCTTGCGCTGTTAGGCTGACACATCCGACTTCTGCAGGCATTTGTTGACCGGGTTAACCTTCCCGGGGACCAAATAATTCAATTTATTTAAAAGTCACGATAATTTCTACGAATCGCTGTGCACGGAATATTAGACTAGCCTTTTCTGCAGAACCACCTAGCCCTACCCCACACGCTATATTAGTGTGTATATTAGTATGTTTTTATCCCCTAGTGCACATGTTTTTGGCAGTAGTAGTTTCTCACATCTCTCCACAGCTTTGAGAGAACATTGCTGATGACCTTGTAGATACATCATTTAGTTGTCATCTAGACCAGTGGTTCTCAACCTTTTTTGGCCCATGCCCCCCTTTACCATATGTTCCGAATGTCATTCTCCCCCCCCCCCCCCTTTCGAATTTCCTCCCTATAGATCCCCCCACCCTTACACAGTATACATAATACAAATGGAAGCTAAATTTAATAACACATACTAGAACAAGTCTAGACATCTACATAAGATGTGATTTGCAGGTCTACTTACGTTATAAAATGAATTTCATTAGGGGGAGAAGTACAGAACTGTAAAATTCAGAGGGAAAAACATTATCAAGTAACTGGTTCTTGTATTAATTTGATCTTGAAATAATCTTAATTCCCCCCACCCCTGGAACCCTACAATTGCCGGGTGTTGGGGGGGGGGGGAATTCCCCACCGGTAGAGAACCACTGATCTAGACTGTATTCACTGTTGGATTATGTATGACTTATTCATGCAGAAAATCGATGTTCAGTCATTTGACCATGCATATTCATAGAAATTGATTATTTGCAAACAGTGTGACATTGGTTATTTCATAACCCCATATCATATTTTAGCTTCACACATTTGGTTGTTAACAGTTTGGAGAGCACGTTGACTCATGAATAGCCAATGCTTATTTTTCAGTCACTGTCTGTTCTCACAAGTTGTAACTACTATTTCAAACAATGGCACTTGTACTACATACATATAAACCGTTTCTTGATTACCATGACCCCAAAGTGTCCTGCAAGAGGGAACAAAAATGAAGCATGAATATTGAAGGAACACAAGTGATCTCAGTATCTTAGGTCAGCATTGATAGTATTAGTATCAGTGGAGGTTAACTTCCCTAATAACCCAGTTAAAGGGTTAATGTAGCATCTGCTTGTATAGTTCCGTGTATTTTAGCCACACATAGATACAGTAGACAAGTTACAGGCAGGGCATTCAGGGCAGAGATTCCCTCATATTGCAGTGCATCTCTGGGTTATATTTGTGTTCTGTGGTTGAGGCTATGTTCCAAACTTTCCATTTGTTTTTGGTATTAAATCTGTGTTATGGATTTTTCATGCACCATTAATTAATGCACAAAATAATGTGATAATCACTGGCACAGGAACAGAGCATAGTGGGAACAACCTGTTGCTGTGATGTTGGAATCGCGACTAACTAACTAACCTTAAGGCATGAACATCTCTTGTCCAAACGGGCTTCAGTACTTGTAGGGAGTCTTTAACATCCATAAATACAGTACTCGCCGCTGAGATGCGTCTTGATCGATGGAAAGTCAACCACACAACTGGCGAATGTTGAACGACGACCTGGGATCTTGGGCACCTTCGCGGGAGAAACGAGAATTTTGCTTACAGCAAGACAAGTGACTTTCTTGAGAGAAGCATGCCCCAATTACATGCAACGCAGTTTCAAGAAGTTGTGCTCTATTCAGGGTCAAGAGAAACCCCCTGAACAAGCTTCGAGAATGTTGGAAAACAGTCCAGACAGGGGAATTCCCGTCGAGTTACCGCTGGCTAATATTAGCGCTGCGGTATCCCGTGTCAGCCCTGGCTGCGAGGCAGACTCTACGGCTGGTATTGTGACACCTACCTTCCTTCACTTTCATGCCTACCTGCCTTCACTTTCATACCTGCCTGCCTTCACTTTCATACCTGCCTGCCTTCACTTTCATACCTGCCTTCCTTAACTTCCTTCCCTGACTACCTTCCTTCACTTTCATGCCTACCTTCCTTTACTTTCATACCTGCCTGCCTTCACTTTCATGCCTACCTTCCTTCACTTTCATGCCTACCTTCCTTCACTTTCATACCTGCCTGCCTTCACTTTCATACCTGCCTTCCTTAACTTCCTTCCCTGCCTACCTTCCTTCACTTTCATGCCTACCTTCCTTCACTTTCATGCCTACCTTCCTTCACTTTCATGCCTGTCTAGCTTCCTTCACTACTTTCCCTGCCTGCCTTCACCACCTTCCCTGCCTCCCTTCCTTTCTTCACTCCCCTGCCTGCCTACCTTCCTTCACTCCCTGCTTACCTGCACTTCCCTGCCTGCCTACCTGCACTTCCCTGCCTGCCTACCTGCACTTCCCTGCCTGCCTTCCTTCACTCCCCTGCCTGCCTACCTTCACTCCACTGCCTGCCTACTTTCACTCCCCTGCCTGCCTGCCTGCCTTCACTCCCCTGCCTGCCTTCCTGCCTTCACTCCCCTGCCTGCCTTCACTCCCCTGCCTGCCTTCCTTCCTTCACTCCCCTGCTTGCCTTCACTCCCCTGCCTGCCTTCACTCCCCTGCCTGCACTCCCATGCCTATCTAACCTGATGACAATCTTCTGATTCCACAGTTTCAGTCCCTGGTACATGGTCACAGACAGCACAAATGTCACATTCACAATCAGCTTGTGTGACAAGCTTGCACCAGTCAACACACCACAGGCCACCAACTGCCCTGATGGCACATCTGTCTGCCTTTCCTATCCAAATGGAACAGCAGTGTCTTATGGCAATTATTCTTCGAACCCATCAGTTCTGAATTCAACTGATACTGAATCAAGGTCAAATGGAGAGCTGGTGTTTATGCTGAAGGGCCAGCCTTGTTTAGCTGAGACAAACGAGTTCTATTCCACGTTTTTTTACTTTAAATGTGGCAAAACCCTGGTAAGTGGGAACTTTATTATCATCAAATACTGTACTGACTGCTGTATCTGATCATGTGTCAACCTTCCCTTGGTGTTCTGGGTCAGTTCTATGAATGACATTCCTCTTTGCCATCATCTCAGAACATTAATTATAGTTTCCTCTGCCCTCCTCTTCTGTCACTGATCTGTCCTGTCATTGTGGCGTTCTCCAGTGCCTCTCTTCTCATTATCAGACCAAATAACACGGTTTGTCTCGTACGTATAGTTGTGTATCATGTTCTGCTGTCATTGTTAGTAACTCTGGCTGTCCTCAGTATTGACAACATTTGTGTCAGAAACAAATCTCCACTGCCTCCAAGCTCTTGCAACTTTGTTCTTTGACATTCCCAGATTGTCACGGCCACCTTTACTTCTGGATAACTTACTTGCCAGGACATTGTCTGCTAGCTAGTTTAGACTGGGTCCACCTGCCAGCCTGGCTCAGTGAACACAAATCCCTGCCTCACCTTTAGTTGCCAGGACATTGCCTGCTAGCTAGTTTAGACTGGGTCCACCTGCCAGCCTGGCTCAGTGAACACAAATCCCTGCCTCAGAAGGGAATCGCACACATGGCCACCAGGCTGGCAAGCAGACATGTTATTCACTGCTCTACTGCGGCTCTCTGAATACCTGGATGGCCACGATGATGTTTTGTTTTGTTTTGTTGCATATCCCTTACAGGACATTGTAGTCAACATCAGCATTTTTTAGCTGCTGTTGATGTACTAGGCAAGATTACACTCAGTAGTTTGCCATTGCTTTCTGAGTGGCCGACTCACATACCCCGTAAGTTACCAATGCGACGAGAACCACTACCGATTCTCGCGCAGGTTACGTTACTCACGAGAATATATGGGATTACACAGAAAGACGTTAACTCCTTGGCCAGGGTGACCCGCAAGATGATGGTTACATCATGTAATTGAGGTCAAGAGCACAGACACGATCTGAGCTGGTGATTGGTGTCAGATGGTGAACTGTGATCCCACTGTTTACCAGCATGGCACATGATGATGGGGGACACATTTACTTTGACTAGTGATGTCATCAGAACACATCAAATGTCATATTGTGATGTCATCAGAACACATCAACATGTCATATTGTGATGTAAACTACATCTTTGCTTCCTTGACTACACAAAGGCTTTGATAAATTCAGACATGTCAACATGATAAATTCAGACATGTCAACATGATAAATTCAGACATGTCAACATGATAAATTCAGACATGTCAACATGATAAATTCAGACATGTCAACATGATAAATTCAGACATGTCAACATGATAAATTCAGACATGTCAACATGATAAATTCAGACATGTCAACATGATAAATTCAGACATGTCAACATGATAAATTCAGACATGTCAACATGATAAAGATGGTTGCAGATCTACACATTTATGGGAAAGACCTCAGACTTGTAAAACCATATTGGAAACAGCAATATGCTGTAAACATTCATAATGAAGTAGGTCAGTATCACCTATGAAGAGAGGTGTGTGACATCGATGTGTAATGTCTCCAGATGTGTTTTCCTTATACAGTGAAACTATTTTTAGAAATTTAGACAGTATTGCAGACAATGAACAGGATGTACAGTATTTAGTAGATCCTGTTGTCGTACACATTGAACAACTAGGGTTAGAATCAAATTGTAAGAATGCACAGAATACGATCGTTACTAGGAAGAAAGAAATATCACAATGTAATATATGGGTAAATGATAATATTCTTAAACAAGTGAATCAGTACAGCTATCTCAGAACAGTCATAACATCTGATGGGAGGTGCCTTGAAAGGATTAGAACAAGAATCACTATTGTAAAGGTAGCCTTTTGCAAGATGGAAAACATATTAACACACCAACATGTCATATTGTGATGTCATCAGGACACAAGGAGACATCAACATGTCATATTGTGATGTCATCTGAACACAAACAGATTGTTCTCATTGCTTTCATCTTGAGGCAGCAGATTTGTTCATGTGAACATGCCTACAGTGCTGTAACTTCATGTGTGATACATGGAGTCCTACAGCCGTGTCCTGGCAGCTGTCTGCTGATCCATGTGGCATGTGGGCTCTGTGTCCTCATTGATTTACTCTTCCAGTTATGGTTTCTTGTTATTTATTTGTAACGTCAGAATCTATCACATGATATCATAAACCATATATCTCAATATATCCACTTCTGCTCCCAACTGGTTACCCCATCCATTTGTTTTCCTAATTATAGGCCTACCATCTGTGTGGTTTCCTAATTATTTCTCCTAATTGTTTGTCTTATCTACTTCTTCTCTCTAATGTGTGTCCTATCTATTTGTTCTTCTAATAGTTTGTCCTATCTAATTGTTCTAATTGTTTGTCCTATCTATTTGTTTTCCTAATTGTTTGTCCTATCTAATTGTTCTCCTAATTGTTTGTCCTATCTATTTGTTTTCCTAATTGTTTGTCCTATCTATTTGTTCTCCTAATTGTTTGTCCTATCCACTTCTTGTCCTAATTGTTTGTCCAATCCACTTCTTCACCTAATTGTTTGTCCTATCTATTTGTTCTCCTAATTGGTTTCTCTGGCCACTTTTTTCCCAATTGTTTGTCCTATCTATTTGTTCTCCTAATTGTTTGTCCTATCCACTTCTTGTCCTAATTGTTTGTCCTATCTATTTGTTCTCCTAATTGTTTGTCCTATCCACTTCTTGTCCTAATTGTTTGTCCAATCCACTTCTTCACCTAATTGTTTGTCCTATCTATTTGTTTTCCTAATTGTTTGTCCTATCTAATTGTTCTCCTAATTGTTTGTCCTATCTATTTGTTTTCCTAATTGTTTGTCCTATCTATTTGTTCTCCTAATTGTTTGTCCTATCCACTTCTTGTCCTAATTGTTTGTCCAATCCACTTCTTCACCTAATTGTTTGTCCTATCTATGTGTTCTCCTAATTGGTTTCCCTGGCCACTTTTTTCCCAATTGTTTGTCCTATCTAATTGTTCTCCTAATTGTTTGTCCTATCTATTTGTTTTCCCAATTGTTTGTCCTATCTATTTGTTCTCCTAATTGTTTGTCCTATCCACTTCTTGTCCTAATTGTTTGTCCAATCCACTTCTTCACCTAATTGTTTGTCCTATCTATTTGTTCTCCTAATTGGTTTCCCTGGCCACTTTTTTCCCAATTGTTTGTCCTATCTATTTGTTCTCCTAATTGTTTGTCCTATCCACTTCTTGTCCTAATTGTTTGTCCTATCTATTTGTTCTCCTAATTGTTTGTCCTATCCACTTCTTGTCCTAATTGTTTGTCCAATCCACTTCTTCACCTAATTGTTTGTCCTATCTATTTGTTTTCCTAATTGTTTGTCCTATCTAATTGTTCTCCTAATTGTTTGTCCTATCTATTTGTTGTCCTAATTGTTTGTCCTATCTATTTGTTCTCCTAATTGTTTGTCCTATCCACTTCTTGTCCTAATTGTTTGTCCAATCCACTTCTTCACCTAATTGTTTGTCCTATCTATTTGTTCTCCTAATTGGTTTCCCTGGCCTCTTTTTCCCAATTGTTTGTCCTATCTAATTGTTCTCCTAATTGTTTGTCCTATATATTTGTTTTCCCAATTGTTTGTCCTATCTATTTGTTCTCCTAATTGTTTGTCCTATCCACTTCTTGTCCTAATTGTTTGTCCAATCCACTTCTTCACCTAATTGTTTGTCCTATCTATGTGTTCTCCTAATTGGTTTCCCTGGCCACTTGTTTCCCAATTGTTTGTCCTATTCACTTCTCCCTATTGTTGGCCCTATCCACTTGTTTTCTTAATTATACTGTCTATGTGGTTTCCCAATTGTTTATCCTGTCCAAGTGGTTCCCCTTATATTCTATCCTATAATTGATTCTAATTGTCCCTCCAAGCCTTCTGCCTATCCCATCCTGTTGTTATGTTATTCCACTATATTCTAGTTTTCCCCTCAAGAATGGTGTCATGTGTGGACATGTTTGTGTTGTGTGTGCTGGGTCTGCTCTCATATGGACATGTGTGTGTTGTGTGTGCTGGTGTCTGCTCTCACATGGACATGTTTTTGCTGTGTGACTGTGGATGCCAGTGAATGCCTGGCAGCCTATAACTAGCTAGCCTGTCGTATGTGAAGATTGATCTAGCCAGCATTTCACCTTGCAGGGTCACCCATACTATGTTGGAGACCTGCGCTGCTCAGTACACATTGAGTGGGAGTCATACATCTTCTGTCAGAAGCTGCCAGTGCCCGACACAGAGGTGCCTTGTACTTTGGTCAGGGATGGACATCTCATTGACCTTTCACCTCTCATAAAGACATCTGGTGGTTATCTAGTCGATGAAGATAATCAGAATAATAGGAAAATATTCATCAATGTGTGCAGGGATATCACACCAGGTAAGGACATTAACTTGTTGTTTGCAGCAGTACTGTAGATCAGTGTTTCCCAACCTTTGTTGTGCTATGCCCCACCTAAGCCTTTCTAAAGTTCTTATGCCCCCCCTCTCCTAACAATATATATAATTTTTAATATTCAGAAATTGAAATGTTCACTAAAGAAACTTGAATAATAGGTTTTAGGAAGAAATCACTAGGAAATTATTGAGCAAACACAGTAAGTAAATTTTCAGAACATATAATGGAGAACTAAAATTCAAGTACAAAATAATTTTAATGAAAGATTTTTCTATACTATTTTAATTATTAGTAATTATTTATTATTTAAATTTAGTGAGATCCTTGCGCTTGATGCTTGTTGCAAAGAGATTTTATGTCAGGTTCCAATTTAGTTAACTTCAGTCTCAAGTCTCCCCGTTTTGTTATATCCAGCCGATTTCTTTTCTTAAAAAAACATTTATTTTTTTTAGCAGCAAATCATTTATGGCACTAAATCCGCATTAATCTAATTATGAAGATGGGAACAGTAACAATAGTTCTCATGCATATTTGGTTGCATTTAGATATTTGATTTCGGTTTCCCAACAAAGCCATGCCATCGCTCCTTTTATATTAAATAAAGTTTTAATTGACTCATCACTTTGCATTTCTGCGAGTTCTTCTTGTTACTGCATATTTGAAATATCAGACAAATCCACTAACATTCGCCGCATCATCCAAGTTGGGAAATCAATTTGTTTCAAATCAGAAAATCTTTCTTTTAAATCAGCAATAAAATTTTCAGATGATGGACAATAACATATATAGTGGTATCAGTCACTTCACATTTGTGGAGCCAATGAAACTTTTTAAAATTTTTGTTTATAATAAATATATGTCTGACATAATTCAATAAAGGTAATGAAACCAAATATCTTCGCTTTTGCATTGACAAGAGTTTTGTTTGTTCCTTGAATTTGTTTATTTAATATATTTAGTTTTTCAAAGATATCAGCTAAATAACTCACAAATGCCATACCATCAACTGTTAACAGATTTTTCATTTCAGGTTTGTCGCTTAAAAAATCACTAAAAGTATCAAATAGTTCCATAAATCTTTTCAAGCAGTTCCTTTTCGAGAGCCATCTTACTTCAGTGTGAAGTATAAGTTTCACATGGTCTTCATTTTGTTCTTCACAAAATAACTTGAAGAGTCGTTCACATTTGGCACTAGCTTTAATAGCATTGATACACTTTATAACTAAATTTAGTACTTCATTTAGAACAGGCGAAATGTTTTTAGCTACCAGATTTTCCCTGTGAATAACAAAATGCACAAGAAGCAATCCTGGATTCTGATCTTTCATCAGTTTTAAGCAACCATTTTTTTCCCCATCATATTAGGAGCACAATCTGTAGCACAAGATGTTACATTTTTCATTGGTATATTATTGACATCTAAGTAATTTTTTAGCTTACTATATATATCTTTGGAGGTAGTGGTGCTTTCTAATGATTTACAGAACAACATTTCTTCAGCAAAATCACCTTTATCAATATATCTTATGTAAGTTATAAGTACGGCCTCACTGTCTCTCAAAGTTGATTCATCCATTTGCACCGAGAATTTTCTTGTTTTCAGCTTATCAACAAGCTGTATTTCAATATCCTTACTCATTTCGTCTATTCTTCTGCTAACAGTATTGTTACTTAGTGGCATATCTTTAACGTCTTGGTCATCTTTTTCCAGAACCGTTTTAAGAAATGCTGATATTGATGGTGTGATTAAATTCTCCCCTATAGTATGACTTATCCCAGATTTAGCGATGAGTAATGAAATTTGATAACTAGCCTCAAGATTACGATTGATAGTTGCAGTTTGAGCAGTAAATAGAGAATTTAATGTTACTTTTTTTTCAAAATTTTTCTTTAAAGTTTGAAAGTAATTCAAATCTGAATTAATATGAGCATTATGTTTCGCCTTGAAATGTGTCTCAAGATGACCTCGTTTCATTGATTCGTTGGTCAAGCATTGTTGGCATAAAAGACAAAAAGGTGACCGTTCATCGTGGACAGCGGGTATGAAACCAAATTTTAAATATTCCTCCAAATACTGACAATTTTTTTTCTTGCTTGCACCACTCATTTCACTATGGGCTGAAATAAATAAATATAAGATCAATTAAAAACTGGAAAAAAAAATAATATGAACTGGAGTAAACATAGACTAAAAATGCATATTTAAATGTATATGGCCGAGAAGGTTAACCCGGTCAACAAATGCCCGCTGAAGTCGGATGTGTCGGCCTAACGGCGCAAGAACGCAGCTCTGCTGTAAACAGGCACAACACAATCACGTCTGAAAAAAAAAAAAAATCCGGATGTACGCTGAAGAAGAAGAAGAAATATGTATGGTACATTTACCCCACTGCAAAAAAACAAAAAAAAACATACTTTTTCATTTGACAAATTTGTCTGGAAAATTATGCTTCTGAAACTGAAATTAATAAAAATTATCCATTTGAATTTAAAAAAAAATTAAGTTGCTTGTCCTTCACAGGACGTAGCAGTCAACCCCAGCATTTTCGCTGTTCGTGATTCCTGGGCAAATTTTACGTTCAGTAGTTTGCCATTGCTTTCTGAACGACCGGCTCCTATACCTTTTTCGAAAAAACCAGCACCGCTGAGTTTCGAACCCGGGTATACAGGCTCTCAAACCGCGTTGGCAAGCCCTTAGCCACAGAGACTGGTTATATTACCATTTATATACCACTTATATTTATATAATCTGTGTGCGTGTGTGTTGTTGTTGGCACCTTGCAGTCTTGACAGACCAAAGTATGTGAGTTGGAATGTGGCCAATATTCCATCACAATGCCTGGGCAGAGCTTCAGAGAAACATGTGGTGCCCAAACGACATGATCTCTCTCTCTGCCTAACCTTGTGTTGTCCAGAGGAATGGGTAACCAATACGTCTGGCACAAGGTAGGCTGCAGACGCTGGCGGCGCAGCGTCAATCCTCCGAGACCTCGCCACCACGAGCAGGTGGTGAGTTATGGCCAGACCCTGACACCCAAGGGACCCGGCTTAGAGGCGTTCAGCCAAGTCTCACAGGTGAGGGCCTCGTACGAGCCCGGATCATAAGAGCGCGCACATCTGTCAATCACAAGTGTCCGGTCCTGTATAAAGTGTGCCCTATCTTCAGATTCTCCACCTGACTTAAGCGGACCCCGCGACCAGTGGGAATAGGCCCGCCAGAGCTACCGCAGGAGATATTGCTTGTCTATTGCGAGCAAATCCCCCCATCCTTCCACTGTGTGGATCTCGCGACCGGCGAGAATAGGCCCACTGGAGATTATGCTCATCTGCTGCGAACAAATCTCTCCCGAGAGACTGAATAAGTAAAGAAATGATAAAAGTAGTGGTATTTCAATTGCGCTTGCGCTCCCACCTATGCTACACCCTTCATGTGTCTTCACAAAGTCGGACTAGAGTGTGTGTGTGTGTGTGTGTGTATATATATATAATGATGTCACAGGTATATATATATATATATATATATATATATATATATATATATATATATATATATATATATATATATATATATATATATTATCACAGTGTGAACATGGCCTAGCCGTAGATCGTTAGTGGTTGACATCACTACAGATGACAGACTCCGCGTTGTATTATATAAAAGTTTTATTTGTTCAATCCATTACATTTCATGCTGTCAAAGTACATGCAGACATATTTGTTGATCCTTTCATGGCTGAATCCCAAGTGACGTGTGTGCAACCCCTGGATACTTAAACCCATTTGTGCTCACACGTTCACCAACTATGATTTTCCCACTAGTTAATGAATGCGCAGCATTCATTAACTCTCTACTACTAAGCTAACTCCCTTACTGTTATATATATATATATATATATATATATATATATATATATATATTAAACAACAAGACTTTTACAACAGTTTAACGGACGCTTATTTCAAATTATTAACACCAACGGTGAATGCTGATCGTTGCTGCAAAACACTGCAGAAACTGAGATCCCGGCACTAAGCATTTTGCACCATTCAGAACAAATAGCGCAAATTGCTTAGTGCCGGCCCACTATAACCCGTAGTTCAACTCTAACTCTAACGTCTAACAATGAAATCATGGCTACTAACATGGTGGACAGAAGTTACTTATACTGTATGTTTACCCAGCTCGAGTAGCGACTGAGAGTCGCCATATGGTTAACTTAAACCCTGGACAAGTCCATTTTCAAATTGCCCCCCCCCCCCCCCCTTAACAATTGAATCCCCCCCCCCCCCCCCCCCCCCCCCCCCCCCCCCCCCCCCTGTGGTGCGTAGGCCCCACGTTGGGACACACTGCTGTAGATACTCACATGTGTAACTGTAGAAGACAGGTGAGAACAGGGCAAGTTAACTGGAGCATTCAGCTGTGGGCAAATAAGAGATAGGCAGGGAGATAGATAGAACACACAGCTGTAGATGGGTGAGAGGAAGTGACAGTAGTTGAGGCATTCACCTGTGGATAGATGGGAGAAAGTTGTGATAGAACACACAGATGTAGATAGATGGGAGAAAGGTGAGATAGGACACACAGCTGTAGATAGATGGGAGAAAGGGGTGATAGAACAAACACCTGTAGATAGATGGGAGAAAGGTGAGATAGAACACACAGCTGTAGATAGATGAGACAAAGTTGATAGAACAAACAGCTGTAGATAGATGGGAGGAAGGCGAGATAGAACAAACAGCTGTGGATAGATGGGAGGAAGGCGAGATAGAACATACAGCTTTAGATATGTGTGAGAAATTTGAGATAGAGCACACAGCTGTAGATAAATTGGAGAAAGGGGTGATAGAACCCACAGCTTTAGATAGATAGGAGAAAGGCGAGATAGAACACACAGCTTTAGATAGATGGGAGAAAGGTGAGATAGAACACACCCATAGATAGATGGGAGAAAGGTGAGATAGAACACACAGCTGTAGATAGATGGGAGAAAGTTGTGATAGAACACACAGCTGCAGATAGATGGGAGAAAGAGGTGATAGAACCCACAGCTTTAGATAGATAGGAGAAAGGCGAGATAGAACACACACCTGTAGATAGATGGGAGAAAGGCGAGATAGAACACATACCTGTAGATAGATGGGAGAAAGGTGAGATAGAACACACAGCTATAGACAGATGGGAGAAAGGTGAGATAGAACACACAGCTATAGACAGATGGGAGAAAGGCAAGATAGAACACACACCTGTAGATAGATGGGAGAAAGGCGAGATAGAACACACAGCTGTAGATAGATGGGAGAAAGTTGTGATAGAACACACAGCTGCAGATAGATGGGAGAAAGAGGTGATAGAACCCACAGCTTTAGATAGATAGGAGAAAGGCGAGATAGAACACACACCTGTAGATAGATGGGAGAAAGGCGAGATAGAACACATACCTGTAGATAGATGGGAGAAAGGTGAGATAGAACACACAGCTATAGACAGATGGGAGAAAGTTGTGATAGAACACAGAGCTGCAGATAGAAGGGAGAAAGGCGAGATAGAACACACACAGCTTTAGATAGATGGGAGAAAGTTGTGATAGAACACACAGCTGTAGATAGATGGGAGAAAAGGGTGATAGAACATACAGCTGGTGTGGAGCTGTGGCTGAGAGGCTACAGTGTCTACCTCAGGGTCAGGAGGTACTGGGTTCAATCCTTGCACAGGTCTGGGGAATTTGTCAAGGACCATTGGTAGCTAATGATGTCACAGGTCTGCCCTGATCTCTGGGCTAGTCAGATCAGACAACCGCCTTGTTGGTACGGGCCATCAACAGGGCGTGCCGTCTGCCAGTTGTGCACAATAACTCTCTCATGACAATCGGACATTGCTGTCGTAGTAATCCTTTATTACTTTAGTGTCGTCCCTGGAGTGAGGGGAAACAACACCCACATTTTTATTAACCCAATATTATTGTCCTAGAGAAACCACCAGAATCTGTCCACAAAACTCCTTCAGTCTGTAGACCCCTCTTTCTTACTCTCACTCACCATGCCCCCTCTCATTCTCCCCCAACACAACATACTCAACAACTCTAGCTTTAACAAATAAATACAACAAATAATTTATTAAAGCAAAAAGTATGTTTGTGAGAAGTGTGTGTGTGTAATGTGTTGAATATGCTAATGTGTATGTAGAATCAGAACAGTGAATCAGGAGCAAAGTTAGTTACATCACTGTGCTGAGCACACAACAGCACCAAGTATTCCGGACAGAAAACCTCACCAAGAAGATGTTTCTCCGGCCACGTGACGACTTTCTCCGATCACTCTCGAACAATCAGGACGCTGGTCATCAATGATAGACACTGTTCGATATTGGTCTTCACTCTAGCAAACACTGTGAATTTACACTGTTCAATAATGTTTGTTGATTAGAGAATCTTTCCAATAACTTAAATATCACATGGGAAAATATAACTGTTCATAAGTCACTGGTTATACGATTTTTCCCAAATTAAAAAAACAACCTATTAATGTTCCAGGTAGTTATATATATTGGTATATGTGTTACGTATAGTATTCTGATTCTACAGTGATGTAGCATATCACTCAAGGAAAAATCACACATATGTTCATAAAGTCCTGCTCAGCAGAAGCCAGGTTTCTGCAGACCAACTAGGCCATGAGCCCAGTGTACAAGCCTCTCAGTAACCTGTCTTTCATCCGTGAGCCATCTTTTCTTCAACTTTGATACTAACTTCTTGGTAGTATATCGTATCACCATCAACAAGTAGACCTGCAAGTGGAACCTGTAGAATAGAGAATCCCCTGGTGAGAGCAACTCAATTCTGACCTTAATTAGGTGAGTGTAGGCCGATAGCAGCATTCAGATCTATAACAGAGAACCGAACTCTGTCATACGGCCAAATAGCTTATCACATTGGTCTGAGACATGGAAACACAAGGAAAGATTAAAGGAAACGGGTAGAAACCCAGCAGATGCCCTACTGGAAGATCCTACCATTTCACATTTCCTTCACCCCTCCCAACCATCCTCAATCTCTCTAATTATTATCCCACTACATTGTCCTTAACTCCATGAGTTAAATGATATATTACACAAGCTAGTTAAGGCGATGCTAACCGTAAAAAATTTAATTCCATAATACTTAATTTCTATGTTCTTTTATGATATAGGGTTTGATACTGAAGACTGCTGATCGATAAAATATTGTCAAATTGACTTTGCACTTAACGGTTGCTATGGAAACCAAGATAAACAGCGGCCATATTGAATTTCTTAATGTACCTCTAAAACATTTATTTTTTAATGTACAGGCTAAATTCTTTGTTTTATGTGTAAATAAATAGACCCTTTACAAGTTTAGTAGAAACTTTTAATGATATCTCCTTGTAGTTTTTTTTTTCATAATTTGAAAATTTTAATGACATTTTTCATGACATTTTTTTTTTAAGTGCAGCACAAAAACTAAAACTTAATTTTAAAGATTGATCTACTCACAATGTAAGTGATATAATAAAGAATATCTCTGAAAAGTTTGATTAAAATCTAACGAATAGTTTTAAAAAAAAATTGTATCTATGTATAAAAAACTGACGAAATAAGAAAACGGGGAAAAACTAATTATTTTTTTGTTTTTTTATTACTAATACACTCTTTTACAGAGAAAAACAGTGTAAAACTGTACCCGACTGTTAAAATAGTCCTGCTGAATATGCAGGACCTCCCTCCAGTGCATGCAGCTCACCTTGTCTCTTCAGTTTGGCCGCTCGTACAGTGTCGCGTCTTTTAGTTTGTTTGTCGTTCTTGTACTTCAGACTATTTCTTACTTGCTTCTGCATCCTAAATGTTCCTAGTCTCTGCATATGCAGGCTTGTAGAAAGTCCATAAAACTGGGCAGTGTCTTGGGCAGCAGCAGCTCCAAAGTTGAACTCTCTTGCTGCAGTTAACAACTGCAAACTGAACGCGCTTGCGAGAGGCAAAGTTGTCTTTAGTGCATCGAGTCCATATCAAGCTGTGTAAACACTTATTTGAATTCTGAGTTTGTCCTGACACACATCTACTAAGTAGTTTAGTGTCAGACAGCCTTTCATAAATTGGCAACAGATATTTCTCAAGCTTGTCACGGTTGAGCCATGTGTGTAACATCTTGTCATGAGGACCTGGGACCTGATGCTTAGCCAGGGCGGATTGAAAAAAACCAAGATTACTCTCCACTTGGGGACATTTCATGACGTGGACTTTTGTCTGTTGAAAAACAGTGATGCAGTGAAGCCATAACACTTTTCCTCATGGACTCTACACTTGTGTTGTTTCTAATGGCTCTATTGTAATAAATTGTCAGCCTACGGATGGCATTTTGTGTAAGCTGACCTTTACCGCGTCCTCCTAGGGTCACACCTTGCTTTCGGCAGTCAGCAACAACATTGCGGAGTGCTGTTCCAAGGCGTTTACTGACATGGTTGATACACTCCTCTTTGTCTATCTGAATGTCATCCCCATATGGTTTGATCTTGGTAAGTTCCGCAAATGTTTTGGTGTCACCATCAGAAAGTATTGACGTGTAGCGAAGTTTATGACGGGCCACAGACCGTCGCCACAGCACCCTTGCAGCCTCAACCTCCATCATTCCAGCAGATCCTGTGAAATTGTTATCACAATTTAGATGTTCTGCCTTCCATGCTGCAAATTCATCTGGTTTGTCCCTGGAAAGTGTCTTACCAGTGGTTTCACACACCTGACAATATGTGGACATAACATGGTCATCTATGCAAAGTCCCGTAAGAACATCCACTGCACAGCCAACTCCAATGTGGGATGTGTGGCCTCTAGTCAGCCAAGTGCCATCAAAGCTGACACTAATATCTAGCACATCATTGTCATGTAGAGTTATGCCTGACTGTTGTGCATGAGCCTGTCGAACATACTTTACGGTTTGAGAGAAAACAGTGTCCTCCAGATCTTCTATCTTTGAATATAGTTTATTCGCTTTGCTGTGAAATGTTTTGTGATGAAGACCTTGCAGGTTCATATTTTCACAAAAATTATTAAATGTTGTTGCACCCATCCAACAAACTAATGCTGAATATACTGACTGGCTGTTGACAGCAAAAGATCTATCCCCATCATTACTTCTTGCAGATAGGTATCTTCCACACACCACTTCTTCACAACAAGAGCAGTAAACCTCTGCATACACAGCTAATCCCTTGGCTTTCTTGCTGTCAGTTTTCAAAATAAGACTAGCATTTTTACAAACTGGACAACATAAAATTTTGATTATTGCCTCAATTTCTGAACAATCAACTATTGCCCTTTGTTCCCGTTTTTGATATCCATTGTCATCACCAGAAGCATACTTGCTGCTAGTGGATGTTGTGTATTTATACGTATCTCTTTTAAATTGGCTTCGGGTAATAAAAGAATCACTTCCACAACTTTGAGAAGAACACGATAGCACTGATTCATTCAAATTCACTGTCAAAACACTTGGATTTGGAAGAAGTGGCATGTGCACTTTACCTGGGTCGCTTTTAGTAGTTTCAGAATTGTCTGTATCGTTTACGACGTTCTGATAGGCTTTTCACTGCTTACGAGCATTTGCGAGGTGTAGTCTGAGAGATTTCTTACGTTGAGTAGATGACTGGATGTTAAATTTCTTAGAACGAGGCATATTTCAATGCGTGTCAGTCTGTCGTCAACAATGAGAGTTCAGCACGTCGCGAGGTGTAAACAACACAAAGCCGCCATTTTGGAAACCCACATGATCAATTTCAGCCATCGGCTAACGCGGATTGCTTACTTTGTTCCATATATGGAAGTTTCCGGAAGATGATAGACACGAATAAACCCGATGTACACAGAAAACTTTCCGATTAGATCAACTCGGAGTTTTATGAACAGTTATGGAAGATCACGACCTTTCCAGGGATACCTTACACGTGCGTGTCGTGTTTTCCTGAGATATCGTTGCTAGGATTTGAAAACCGTCAATTTCGCAACAATTTTCAATAATTAGACAATTTGACACCTAGGGTGGGTTCAGTAAATTATGAATATTGCATTAAAATAAAAGTTTTTAAACAAAAATAAGTACAGAATCTGATAGAAGACATGATAAGGTGTCTAAAAATGAACTATTCCAAAAATAACCAAATTGACCAAAAATCGATGTTTTTACTGCCACACATCGCCTTAAAGCCATACAATAGGACACTAGTGCCGACGCTCCTATAATACTTTCTAGCACCGGACTTATAGAACATTCTATCACCGCACAGTACTGTACTCTATTCCTAATCATACTCTAAGTTAGATATGATTAATAGACTACCATATGCCTATTCCGGTTGATGATTGAGACTATGCAATCACAGACTGGATCTATGTCCGCCGATAAATATCAACACTTTGACACTATAGTCTCTTTCAATTAACACAACTCGGAATACTGCGCCGATCTTTAACACTTCAGAATTGTTGGTCGACTCACTCCAACTTGTTTACCGCAACTGGTTTTAAATCGGGGCTTGCGTGACGTCACCAAAAAGTCTAGACGCTAATCAGTCCAGATTCTGGCTTTCTCCCTGTTTTAGACTGACTGGAATCAATTCGCCATCTATTTTGCTTTCATTGGGGAAATCTTTGTCTCATACAACAAAAGTCCTGTCTGTCTGTGAGCCAGAGGATTTTTCCCCACATCACAGAATCCATCCGACGTCTGTCCAGACCTTCCGTCTACAACTTCAAGGGCTGTCTACCACCTTGCAGACGGATCGCGCCATTGTACGTTTCTCGGACAACCCACATCATACAGAAATGCCGACCGTGTGCAGACAGTTTTCGCAATGTATTTTGTTCCTCAATCCCCTGCTCATCGAAGGATTGCCTGTTTTTGTAGACGAATGTCGGGTTTTGTTTGTCATCGATCGAAACTATCAAGTTTTTTCCACAGAGTAGGCCATCAGGCAGCACCCCTGGCAACACTGTTAGGAAACAATAAACTACCCATGGGTGGTTACTTAGATGGAACCTGTCTAGAGGCAGTCAACCTATCACGCATGCAGGTCTGAGTCGGGCATGCTGACATCTGAGGTACATGACTGAGTGGGATGCAGTCCCCTGGCAGGGGCAGACAAGTGAGAACATAGCTGTACATAGATGAGGGAAATGGCAGATAGTTATGACATAACTTCACATCGATGAGGAACAGTTGCAAATTGATGCTGTAGATAAGAGAAAGTTGAGGTAGGACATAAAAGTGTAGGGAAGGCAGTTGGAACATGTAACTGTTGATAGATGAGAGAAGGTGGAGTTAGTTGAAGTGACAGCTATGGACAGATGATAAAAGAGGAATGTTGTTGGGATCTCATTATAGAAACCACATAGCTTGCCAAAATCACCATTATCCAATAGAGTAATACAGACACAGTTCTAATAGAAATGTATCAGGCCAGCAGGTGACATGTCAAAACATATGTTGATGTTCCATTCTTTATTGTAGCAGATAGAACATATTTGATTGTAATAGTGATATAAGGGTCTTTCATACTCCTACTTTTGATTTGTTTACTCTCCTCTCTGTGTGGTAAATCCTCCCCTTGGTTGTACTGAATACGCTGATTGTGAGAGATCACTTTGATATCACCATGCTTTTACTGAATACGCTGATTGTGAGAGATCACTTTGATATCACCATGTTTTTACTGAATGCGCTGATGTGAGACATCACTTTGATATCACCCAGGAACTGCTACCGATGATGGCACACACAATTGCCCCAGAGGATCTGCAAGCTGTAGGGTTGCTGGTAATACAACTGTGGACTTTGGCAAACCAAGCAAAGGTCTGGAGGCTACAAGCAGTGGAGTCAGACTTGTGTACACATCCAGAGAGAAACCAGCAGGATGCTTGGACTACCCTTCTACCACAATTAATTTCCGTTGTCCTCAGAGAGGAGGGGTAATGTAACAAACAGAATGTGATGAACATGGTTGACAGTTCTCATAATTTTTGTTTTTAACTATTACACCAGAACATTTCACTACGGCTGTGTACATTGTCACATCATGTGTGTTTGAGTACATTGTCACATCATGTGTGTATGAGTACATTGTTACATCATGTATGTATAAGTACATTGTCACATCATGTATGTATGAGTACATTGTCACATCATGTATGTATGAGTACATTGTTACATCATGTATGTATAAGTACATTGTTACATCATGTATGTATAAGTACATTGTTACATCATGTATGTATGAGTACATTGTCACATCATGTGTGTATGAGTACATTGTTACATCATGTATGTATGAGTACATTGTTACATCATGTATGTATAAGTACATTGTCACATCATGTATGTATGAGTACATTGTCACATCATGTATGTATAAGTACATTGTTACATCATGTATGTATGAGTACATTGTTACATCATGTGTGTATGAGTACATTGTTACATCATGTATGTATAAGTACATTGTTACATCATGTATGTATAAGTACATTGTTACATCATGTATGTATAAGTAGATTGTCACATCATGTATGTATAAGTACATTGTCACATCTTTCCTCAACTCCCACATACACATAAGGTACTTAAATGTTACACATATTCTTAGGTTGGGTAGTGTTTCTACTGTGAAGTGATGCTTCTCGGGCAGCTGCCAGTGACATCCCACTATTATTTCTATCTGTTGAAGGATCTGTAACGACGTATTCAGCTGTCATGTGGGACCTCCTGTTTTGTTAGTCTTATCTGAGAAGACTAGACATCTGAACACTGGCCCTGGGAGATGAGGGCAGCATCACTTTCTCATGTTTCCATTTTTGCAATCTTCATTCTCAATTGATGTTGGGCCCAGAACTTTGCAATCCCCCTTCTCAATTATGAGGGCAGGGAGTGACCAGAGGATCTATCCAACACTCAGTACCAAATGGAAAAGTCAGATGGAAACATAATCAGACTGCAGCTGATACAGTTAGTATTGGGACTCTATACTGGTTGTTGAAGTTGCAAGTTGAAGATAGGGCACATAGGGGAATGTTCTGAGCGCTGTGATGTTGTTTCCTAACTCAACTCAACTCTCAATTAAGATGGAACCAGGACATTAGACACATCATTTTCAATTCATGTTAGATCTTGCACTTATCAAGTGATTACTGAATTATTTACCTCCGAGCCACTTCCCATACACACCTGGTCCTTCCCCCACCACCACCATGAATGTATGTGAACTAGTGCTTGGCTGTCAATGTTGTAATGGAGACTGTCTTGTGAGACTGTCACTGTTGTCACTAGAGGCTGTCTTGTGTGATTGTCAATGCTGTCACTAGAGGCTGTCTTGTGAGACTATCAGTGTTTTCATGGAGGCTGTCCTGTGAGACTGTCATGGTTGTCACTAGAGGCTGTTTTGTGAGACTGTCAGTGCTGTCACTAGAGGCTGTCTTGTGAGACTGTCATTGTTTTCATAGAGGCTGTCTTGTGAGCTTGTCAGTGGAGCTGTGGCTGGTGTGTTGTCTTGAGCTGAAATTATTGTACTGAAAACATGCACTTAAAGATTTGATGTGTTCTCCACTGACATGAGCCCCCCAATGGTGTCACCAACAGAGCAGAGAGCCCACGGTGCTGTCCAGTTTCCTGTGCAGTGTGGAGGTCATGTGGCTGACAGAGTTTGCTTGCCCAGTGGACCACATCAGCAGCACGACCTGCCAGTTGACCATGGAACAACATGACATTCATGTGGACCTGTTTCTTCTGAAACGGCAAGAGTGTAAGTGCAGCAGTTGAAGAGTTCTCTGCCTCCCTCATGTCTTGTGATGCCAGTGAGGATTATCCTCTTGCCAGACCTAGCTTAGACGGTATAAGAGTTAATGTGCCATTTATGATGTTGATATTACTTGCAGATTATCTGTTGTCATAGTTTACTGGAAGCTCATCTTCTATTGTCCGGGCCGTGTGGCTTTGGTGATCATGTCCCTCCACAGCCTTCTTTCTCGTGTTCTGCCAGTCATTTCTGATACCACTGTTCCTCCCTGCCATGATATCAAACTGTCTAGCATCGTCTCGCTCATGGTGTGCCACCTGTCACAGTTGCCAGGTCACTGCATAAAATTGTTTCATGATTACGGCACAAGACCATGGTCAACAGACGTAGTTTCCAAAACATACAGGTGAGCGAGAATAGAGAACCTAATAGCAGAGAAGACATGTACACATGGTTTTCTTCCTTATTTGATGTCACAAGGTGTGCATGAGATTTGATTCACACCTCATTCTCTCATCCCTAGTTTAACACTAGTCACATGAAACCAGCGGATGCATTAATGGAAGGTAGTTCATTGTCACAGACATCATCATCATCATCATCATCATCATAATATCCAACCAGCTGTTTGTTGAAAGGACATAATGATAGAGCTTACAACATTGTACATGAATCATCATCATAATATCCAACCAGCTGTTTGTTGAAAGGACATAATGATAGAGCTTACAACATTGTACATGAATCATCATCAGGACATAGTTTGACCTCATAGTGTGGTTTTCTCAGTCTAAGTGTATATATTTAGTGTAATAGTAAGAGAAACAGAAACACATAAAACAACAATATATCCCTGGGTGGGAGACTTCACTTGTATTCTCTCCAGCAGTAGAAGTTTCACAGGATAACTGTCTGTCTAGCTGCTTCATCTAAAGACATTGTTAGATCTGCCTGACTTCCTACAGCTTGTGATACTCCGTACATCATATTTAGAAGTTTCACAGGATAACTGTCTGTCTAGCTGCTTCATCTAAAGACATTGTTAGATCTGCCTGACTTCCTACAGCTTGTGATACTCCGCACATCATATTTAGAAGTTTCACAGGATAACTGTCTGTCTAGCTGCTTCATCTAAAGACATTGTTAGATCTGCCTGACTTCCTACAGCTTGTGATACTCCGTACATCATATTTAGAAGTTTCACAGGATAACTGTCTGTCTAGCTGCTTCATCTAAAGACATTGTTAGATCTGCCTGACTTCCTACAGCTTGTGATACTCCGTACATCATATTTAGAAGTTTCACAGGATAACTGTCTGTCTAGCTGCTTCATCTAAAGACATTGTTAGATCTGCCTGACTTCCTACAGCTTGTGATACTCCGCACATCATATTTAGAAGTTTCACAGGATAACTGTCTGTCTAGCTGCTTCATCTAAAGACATTGTTAGATCTGCCTGACTTCCTACAGCTTGTGATACTCCATACATCATATTTTCAGATCAGCTTATGAGCCAGAGTTGGGCTATGTTTGTCTACAGCTTGTGATACTCCGTACATCATATTTTCAGATCAGCTTATGAGCCAGATGTGGGGCTATGTTTGTCTACAGCTTGTGATACTCCGTACATCATATTTTCAGATCAGCTTATGAGCCAGATGTGGGCTATGTTTGTCTACAGCTTGTGATACTCCGTACATCATATTTTCAGATCAGCTTATGAGCCAGATGTGGGGCTATGTTTGTCTACAGCTTGTGATACTCCGTACATCATATTTTCAGATCAGCTTATGAGCCAGAGTTGGGCTATGTTTGTCTACAGCTTGTGATACTCCGTACATCATATTTTCAGATCAGCTTATGAGCCAGATGTGGGGCTATGTTTGTCTACAGCTTGTGATACTCCGTACATCATATTTTCAGATCAGCTTATGAGCCAGAGTTGGGCTATGTTTGTCTACAGCTTGTGATACTCCATACATCATATTTTCAGATCAGCTTATGAGCCAGAGTTGGGGTATGTTTGTCTACAGCTTGTGATACTCCATACATCATATTTTCAGATCAGCTTATGAGCCAGAGTTGGGCTATGTTTGTCTACAGCTTGTGATACTCCGTACATCATATTTTCAGATCAGCTTATGAGCCAGAGTTGGGCTATGTTTGTCTACAGCTTGTGATACTCCGTACATCATATTTTCAGATCAGCTTATGAGCCAGATGTGGGGCTATGTTTGTCTACAGCTTGTGATACTCCGTACATCATATTTTCAGATCAGCTTATGAGCCAGAGTTGGGCTATGTTTGTCTACAGCTTGTGATACTCCGCACATCATATTTTCAGATCAGCTTATGAGCCAGATGTGGGCTATGTTTGTCTACAGCTTGTGATACTCCGCACATCATATTTTCAGATCAGCTTATGAGCCAGATGTGGGGCTATGTTTGTCTACAGCTTGTGATACTCCGTACATCATATTTTCAGATCAGCTTATGAGCCAGAGTTGGGCTATGTTTGTCTACAGCTTGTGATACTCCGTACATCATATTTTCAGATCAGCTTATGAGCCAGATGTGGGGCTATGTTTGTCTACAGCTTGTGATACTCCGTACATCATATTTTCAGATCAGCTTATGAGCCAGAGTTGGGGTATGTTTGTCTACAGCTTGTGATACTCCATACATCATATTTTCAGATCAGCTTATGAGCCAGAGTTGGGCTATGTTTGTCTACAGCTTGTGATACTCCGTACATCATATTTTCAGATCAGCTTATGAGCCAGATGTGGGGCTATGTTTGTCTACAGCTTGTGATACTCCGTACATCATATTTTCAGATCAGCTTATGAGCCAGAGTTGGGGTATGTTTGTCTACAGCTTGTGATACTCCGTACATCATATTTTCAGATCAGCTTATGAGCCAGATGTGGGGCTATGTTTGTCTACAGCTTGTGATACTCCGTACATCATATTTTCAGATCAGCTTATGAGCCAGAGTTGGGGTATGTTTGTCTACAGCTTGTGATACTCCGTACATCATATTTTCAGATCAGCTTATGAGCCAGATGTGGGGCTATGTTTGTCTACAGCTTGTGATACTCCGTACATCATATTTTCAGATCAGCTTATGAGCCAGAGTTGGGCTATGTTTGTCTACAGCTTGTGATACTCCGTACATCATATTTTCAGATCAGCTTATGAGCCAGATGTGGGGCTATGTTTGTCTACAGCTTGTGATACTCCGTACATCATATTTTCAGATCAGCTTATGAGCCAGAGTTGGGCTATGTTTGTCTACAGCTTGTGATACTCCGTACATCATATTTTCAGATCAGCTTATGAGCCAGATGTGGGGCTATGTTTGTCTACAGCTTGTGATACTCCGTACATCATATTTTCAGATCAGCTTATGAGCCAGAGTTGGGCTATGTTTGTCTACAGCTTGTGATACTCCGTACATCATATTTTCAGATCAGCTTATGAGCCAGATGTGGGGCTATGTTTGTCTACAGCTTGTGATACTCCGTACATCATATTTTCAGATCAGCTTATGAGCCAGAGTTGGGGTATGTTTGTCTACAGCTTGTGATACTCCATACATCATATTTAGAAGTTTCACAGGATAACTGTCTGTCTAGCTGCTTCATCTAAAGACATTGTTAGATCTGCCTGACTTCCTACAGCTTGTGATACTCCGTACATCATATTTTCAGATCAGCTTATGAGCCAGATTTGGGGTATGTTTGTCTACTGCTTCATTCAGACATCACAGGGATCTTCATCCCCAGCAGCCGCATTACACCCTAGAGTAGACAAATATACACTGACGTTGTCTTTGTTAGCTGAACTGTCTTTGCCCTCCCTCTTCTACCCTGGAGTAGTGCAATATGAGACCATATGTTCCCAGCTGGTGTCCAAGAAAGGAAATGACCACTGTGAGCAATCACTGGTGCGTGACCTTCACATAACTGTCCCGATCCCTCAATATACCACTTGGAGGAGGCCAGATTTGTTGAATAAAGAGTATGTGTATTTATTAAATATAATATTTAGTCATTAATATTTAGTGAAGTACACCACATGCTGTGATGGCTGGGGCTCATGGGGAGGAGGCAGTCATACCTGAAGTATTGCTCCAGTCTGACAGAGTGAACAGCTGTGTGGGAAATCTCATTGGTTGTTTTATAGGCAACCTCTCAGTTGCAATTGGTTGTTTTATAGGCAACCTCTCAGTTGCAATTGGTTGTTTTACCGACACACATATTTATTATATTAAATAAATAGACACTCATATGTGTTACAGCAAACCCTTAGATGCTCATGTAATACGATCAATTCATAGACACTTATCTATGTTACAGTTAACCCATACGTGGTGAATGTGACCGATGGCCAGGATCACTACCAGTATCTCATTAACGTCTGCAACACTTTGGGAAACACATGCGGCACTTCCAAGAAGGGACCCTCAGTTTGCCAAACTAAAGCTGATGATGAAACATTCTTCAAAAGTCTGGGAGAAAATGCATATACAACACTGAGGTTTGTCTTTTGTTGTTTCATTTTGTTTCATTCACACTATCATATAACATCTGCTGTTTCTTTTGCTTTACATCTGCTAGACTCAGCTGTGTCTAGACAGCAGAACATGTGGTACATGTGGTGTATTGTGCAGCTTCTATCACAAATCTGGAAGTCTTAGGGAAATCACCACATTAGTGTTCCTAGAATTGTTGTATGGGCAGTCACAAAGTTCTATGTTCTATGGGCAGTCACACAGTTCTGTGTTCTATAGGCAGTCACACAGTTCTATTATGTTTGAATGACATGTTCAATTGGTAGTCACATTGTTCAATTATGTTTCAGTGACATGTTCTATGGGCAGTGACACAATTCTGTTATGTTTGAATGACAGGTTCTATGGGCAGTCACATTTTTCTATTATGTTTGAATGCCATGTTCTATGGGCAGACACATTGTTCTATTATATTGTAATGACATGTTCTATAGGCAGTTACATTGTTCTGTTATGTTTGAATGACATGTTCTATGGGCAGACACATTGTTATATTATATTGTAATGACAATGTTCTATGGGCAGTCACATTGTTCTATTATATTTTAATGACATGTTTTATGGGCAGTCACATTGTTCTATTATATTGTGAAGGCATCCTGTTGTCCAACATCAGTGTGATGTCATACAGGACTCCCGCAAACTTCATCCAACATACAGGACTTCACGTTGGAGCTCAAGCCAACGAACACAAGCAAGCAAGCAATGATCAGTTCACTGAGTCCAGCCTCTGACTGGCTGTGTTGACAATAGTATGACTTGCTTCTGACCACAGGAGATATTCTCTTGTTGTCTTTCTTCAAGCCAGTCACATTTATCCCATTCTCTTGCTCACATTGCTATGTGTTACACCACAAACTATCATGTCGTACCTTGACATCATCTTGCTGTCTGTCACACTGTCACACTGAGCCACCTTATACACATCGCTATGTGTTACACCACAAACTGTCATGCCCTACCTTGACACCATCTTGCTGTCTGTCACACCTGCAGGTATTCAGATAACAAGCTGACTATGATACTGAAGCATGGAGATGCCTGCAGTTCTCACTTCAAACGGGAAACATTCATTGATTTCTTCTGCAACAAAACTGCAGGTAACACTGATCTGTCTGGAAGTATACAGGTGAACTCTAGAGCTGTGTGTTGCCCAGTGTGATGGCAATATCAAGATTATATGTTTCTGTATGTGCTGCTTGGACTGACTGTCTGTCTGCAGTCACATGCTAGCTTTATTGAACCCTCATAATACTTCACATCCTGTGATACAGACAGACCTTTACTGCATTAATCTGACAAACACTAGTCTGTCAGGATACCTGTTTAACACACAAGCCTCATACCAAGACCATTCTGAACCTCACACCAGTCTGTCACACCAGTCTATCACACCAGTCTGTCACACATATCAGTCTGTCACACATATCAGTCTGTCACACTATCTGTCACACATATCAGTCTGTCACACTAATCTGTCACACATATCAGTCTGTCACACCAGTCTGTCACACCAATCTGTTACACATATTAGTCTGTTACACATATCAGTCTGTCACACCAGTCTGTTACACATATCAGTCTGTTACACATATCAGTCTGTCACACCAGTCTGTTACACATATCAGTCTGTCACACCAGTCTGTCACACATATCAGTCTGTCACACATATCAGTCTCTCACACCAATCTGTTACACATATCAGTCTGTCACACATACCAGTCTGTTACACTTATCAGTCTGTTACACACATCAGTCTGTCACACCAGTCTGTCACACCAGTCTGTCACACATATCAGTCTGTCACACATATCAGTCTGTTACACATATCAGTCTGTCACACTAGTCTGTCACACATATCAGTCTGTCACACATATCAGTCTGTCACACCAATCTGTTACACATATCAGTCTGTCACACTAGTCTGTCACACATATCAGTCTGTCACACATATCAATCTGTCACACCAATCTGTTACACATATCAGTCTGTTACACATATCAGTCTGTCACACCAGTCTGTTACACATATCAGTCTGTCACACTAGTCTGTCACACATATCAGTCTGTCACACCAGTCTGTTACACATATCAGTCTGTTACACATATCAGTCTGTTACACATATCAGTCTGTTACAATATGTCTGTCACACCAGTCTGTCACACATATCAGTCTGTCACACCAGTCTGTCACACATATCAGTCTGTCACACCAGTCTGTTACACATATCAGTCTGTCACACTAGTCTGTCACACATATCAGTCTGTCACACATATCAGTCTGTCACACCAATCTGTTACACATATCAGTCTGTCACACTAGTCTGTCACACATATCAGTCTGTCACACATATCAATCTGTCACACCAATCTGTTACACATATCAGTCTGTTACACATATCAGTCTGTCACACCAGTCTGTTACACATATCAGTCTGTCACACTAGTCTGTCACACATATCAGTCTGTCACACCAGTCTGTTACACATATCAGTCTGTTACACATATCAGTCTGTTACACATATCAGTCTGTTACAATATGTCTGTCACACCAGTCTGTCACACATATCAGTCTGTCACACCAGTCTGTTACACATATCAGTCTGTCACACCAGTATGTCACACATATCAGTCTGTCACACTGTCACAAATATCAATCTGTCACACCAGTCTGTCACACATATCAGTCTGTCACACCAGTGTGTCACACATATCAATCTGTCACACCAGTCTGTCACACATATCAGTCTGTCACACATATCAGTCTGTCATGCCAGTCTGTCACACAAGTCTGTCACACATATCAATCTTTCAACCAGTCTGTCACACATATCAATCTTTCAACCAGTCTGTCACACATATCAATCTTTCAACCAGTCTGTCACACAAGTCTGTCACACATATCAATCTTTCAACCAGTCTGTCACACATATCAATCTTTCAACCAGTCTGTCACACATATCAATCTGTCAACCAGTCTGTCACATCAGTCTGTCACACATATCAGTCTGCCACACTAGTCTGATGTACATATCAATGTTTAGTGACAGACTGGTGTGATTGTGTTGAGTGACAGACTGGTGTGATTGTGTTGAGTGACAGACTGGTGTGATTGTGTTGAGTGACAGACTGGTGTGATTGTGTTGAGTGACAGACTGGTGTGATTGTTAAATATTTAGCACAACCCACTACTGGCAATGCTGGTCGCATTCTGGTATGAACCGAAGGCCTATCCACGTCAATGTGGAAGCACTAGACTCGAGTTTCGCTCTCGTTTGAGCTCTTCAGTAGTGCATATCCTTGACCGGACCCGGAAACAAACCCCAGATCACTGGCACGTGAAGCGCGTGTGTAAACACTAGACCACACGGCACACGATTCACACGGCCAAATTATCACAACAGACTGTGGTGTGATTGTGTTGAGTGACAGACTATTGATATTTTGTTTAGTGATAGACTGGTGTGATCGTCTGACTGGTGTGAATGTCAAACTGGTGTGATTGTCTGACTAGTGTGATTGTCTGACTGGTGTAATTGTCTGACTGGTGGGATTATCTGACTGGTGTGATTGTCTGACTGGTGTGATTGTGTTGTGTGACATACTGATGTAATTGTGTTGTGTGACATACTGATGTGATTGTGTTGTGTGACATACTGGGTTGATTGTGTTGCATGACATACTGATGTTATTGTGTTGTGTGACATACTGATGTTATTGTGTTGTGTGACATACTGGATTGATTGTGTTGTGTGACATACTGATGTGATTGTGTTGTGTGACATACTGGTGTGATTGTGTTGTGTGACATACTGATGTGATTGTGTTGTGTGACATACTGGGTTGATTGTGTTGTGTGACATACTGATGTGATTGTGTTGTGTGACATACTGATGTGATTGTGTTGTGTGACATACTGATGTGATTGTGTTGTGTGACATACTGATGTGATTGTGTTGTGTGACATATTGATGTGATTGTGTTATGTGACATACTGGTGTGATTGTGTTGTGTGACATACTGGTGTGATTGTGTTGTGTGACATACTGGTGTGATTGTGTTGTGTGACATACTGATGTGATTGTGTTGTGTGACATACTGATGTGATTGTGTTGAGTGACATACTGGTGTGATTGTGTTGTGTGACATACTGGTGTGATTTGTTGTGTGACATACTGGTGTGATTTTGTTGTGTGACATACTGGTGTGATTGTGTTGTGTGATATACTGGTTTGATTGTGTTGTGTGACATACTGATGTGATTGTTTTGTGTGACATACTGATGTGATTATGTTGTGTGACATACTGATGTGATTATGTTGTGTGACATACTGATGTGATTGTGTTGTGTGACATACTGGTGTGATTGTGTTGTGTGACATACTGGTGTGATTGTGTTGTGTGACATACTGGGTTGATTGTGTTGTGTGACATACTGGGTTGATTGTGTTGTGTGACATACTGATGTGATTGTGTTGTGTGACATACTGATGTGATTGTGTTGTTTGACATACTGATGTGATTGTGTTGTGTGACATACTGATGTGATTGTGTTGTGTGACATACTGAGTTGATTGTGTTGTGTGACATACTGGGTTGATTGTGTTGTGTGGCATACTGATGTGATTGTGTTGTGTGACATACTGATGTGATTGTGTTGTGTCACATACTGGGTTGATTGTGTTGTGTGACATACTGGTGTGATTGTGTTGTGTGACATACTGGTGTGATTGTGTTGTGTGACATACTGGGTTGATTGTGTTGTGTGACATACTGGTGTGATTATTTTGTGTGACATACTGGTGTGATTGTGTTGTGTGACATACTGGTGTGATTGTGTTGTGTGACATACTGGCGTGATTGTGTTGTGTGACATACTGATGTGATTATGTTGTGTGACAGACTGGTGTGATTGGCAGACGTGTGATTGTATTGGGTTAAGACTGGTGTGATCATCTTATTGGTGTAATTGTGTTGAGTTAAGACTGGTGTGATTGTCAGATATGTTTGAGTGTCAGACTTGTGTGATTATGTGTTTGAGAGGTAGACTGGTGTGATTGTGTTTGAGTGACAGATTGGCATGAGTGACAGACTGGTTATGTGTGTGTGTCAGATATGTCTTGGTGTCAGATTGGTGTGTGTCAGATGTTTTTGAGTGACTGAATGTGTGTGACAGATTGGTGTTAGTGTCAGACTTGTTTGAGTGACAGTATCAAACTATACCAATGACAAAACTGTTCATATGTATTGTAATGTGATTTTATGATATCATCATAATAGTCGATGATGGGAAAGGCTATCCAGAGTTTGTTGAGCACAGCAATTGCTCATACTTCTTCAAGTGGGACACAAAATATGCCTGCCCTCAACAGACGCCCAATGGTACCTGTAGCATTGTAGCTGATGGGAAGAAGTTTGATCTCTCACCTCTAGTCAGAGAAACAGGTGAACTTCAGTGTTTTTCTTATACATGCTTACTTCCTGTTTGTTGTGTGTAAGGAGGCTACAGACTGTTTGTGAATGATTCTGATATCCATCAAGTGTTATAGACTGCTCAATGTTTCTGATAATTGTAAGAAAAACAAACCATTGCATGTCTGTCCATGTGTTTGTGTGTATGTAACAATTAAGAGACACAGCATGCAGGGCAATGCGCTACCTTCTTGATTTTCCAACCATTGAAGACAGAATACAAATTTGCAGAGCACGTGCCTACCTCAGAGTTAACCCAATCACACAACATTCACTGCATAGTGAAATTATAAAGGTGAAGGGCAGCAGGATAAAAAGAGGACGGTCGTGGATGGGTCAAGCCGAAGACATTCTTCAACAGGTGTGTTCACTCGAGGACTTCGAACCTGGCGAGGAGTGGTTACAAGTGCCAACAGATTTCTGTACGTCCTATTCAATTTGCATCCAACTAGACAGAAAATGCAGACAAGAAAATCCGGCTGCTGTGGAGGCTGAAGTACAAGCATTGATTTTCGAGAATTCGCTGGACAGTGATGCTGTCATTTACACAGATGGGTCGGTCGTCCGACATATGGGAAGCTCATGGGCCTTTATGGCTCAGGCCAGAGGGAGAATTGTGAAGGAGGATTCTGGTGCTTTTGCTGAGACCACAAGTAGCCTGACTGTGGAAGTCATGGCAGTTAGTAAAGCAATAACAGGGCTTGAGACACGGACATTCACTAGGGCATGTTTCCTTAGCGACTCAATGAGCATGCTCAAGAGGAAAGAGATGGGGTGGATCCGAAGAGAATGGTTGCTGTCTCTGGAGTGGTCTTGGCTGGCAAAGATTAGTTTCATTTTCGTGCCAGGGCATGCGGGAGTACAAGGAAATGAGCGGGCTGACAAGCTCGCAGATGACGCTACGGTGGAGGGCGGACGCGCCATGGACCAGGCTGACATTCTGAATGCTCTACGAGAAGTAAGACTTTTGCGAGAACCAAGTGATGACTGTGAATCTACAACCATGGCCAAACTGCGAGAACAGCATTAAAAGAGGAGTGGCCAAACAAGAACACTACGCAGGAAGCCAAAGAAGATTGATAAACCAACACAGAACTGGTGTCATTAGCCGCTACACACTGCGGGATTTGCTGAGGAAGGGATCCGAGCACTTATGGACTGAATGGTTCGATGTGCAGTGAGGATGATCTGTTGACTAACTAACTAACTAACTAACTAACTGTATGTAACAATTACTGACAGTTTTAACACTGTTATTATAGTCACTAGCAAGGTGGACAGGATGCTCTCAAGAACTATGCAACCCCACACATAACATAGAAAACCCCCCATATTTTGCCTACAAGCTGTGAACAGCAAGAACTAACCTTCATACCAGCAGTAGTAAAATCAGTTACACAGAAAAGTCCTAAGATTAAAATCACCAGGTCCAGATGGAATAATCACAGAAGCTGTTCAGGCATGTGGGAAAACAGGAGTTACATGACTGACAAGACTTTTTAATGTAGCCTGGGAAGAAAGAAACATCCCAGATGTTTGGCCAGTATGGAAAAAAGAAAGGCAGTATGAGAGAGTGTGAAACATACAGGGCTAGATCACACTTAAATAACATGGAAAATGTACTTAAAACTTGGAACAAAGAGCTAGACCAAATAGTTGAACAATGGTTAAGCAAGGTACATTGTAGTTTCAAGAAAGATAAAAGTTGCACTGATGCACTATTCGCACTTAGACAGATATGTCAAAAACAACATTGAATACAGTGACCGTCTTGTGTTTGTAGATCCAGAAAAGGCTTTTAACAAAGTAGATAGATATAAATTATAGACCATCCTTGAAGACTATGGGATACAAGGACAATTACTAGAAAACATAGCCATGTGTCACTCAATCCAAAGTGCAGTAAGGACACAAAAAGGTATATCAGATATGTTCAAAGTCAATACTGGAGTGAGACAAAGATGTGTGCTCTCCCCCCTGCTATTTGATATCTAGACAGAATATCCAAAGAAGCAAGCCTTGATAGAACCAATTAGAACATTCTTAACTCTTTACTGTAAATCCACCCCCAGTAAATGCTTTTTTTTTTTTTTTTGCATATGATCAGGGCTTGATATGCAATGATGAGGGCAGACTGAAAAATCATACAAATAAGTAAAGTTCAATATGCAGTAGATGAAATTAGCAGATCTCCTGGTCCACTAAATATACTGATAAACAGTACACTTCTAAAACATGATAAACAATGTAAATATCTAGGAAGTATGATCACAGAGAATGGCAGAATAGACAGAGAAATCAAAATTAGATGTCAGAAAGCAGACGCACATATAAATCATCTATCACCCATATAGACACATCCAAACATACCTGTCCGCAAAACAACAGATAATAAATAGCATATTTACACCAGCCATGTGCTACCAGAGTCAAACATGGACATCATCCAAACCACAAAATCATACAAAATCAACACCTGTGAGACGAGATGCTTGAGGGGAGCTGCCAACTTAACTATCCAAGACAAAAGAAAAAGCAGCGGCTGCAGCAGGATATAACAATATGAACTGGAAATAGTCAGGTATATTTAGCTCGTGCAAAAAGAAGAGACATACTAAACACAGACACAATGCACATTCACATACCTTACAAGGAAATCCAGTGTACACAGGTGAAAAACAAAGTGTGACTTCTCCAAAATCAGAAGCAATCAATAAATATATAAAGTGAAATAATAAAATAACAAATAAGTACAATAGGACAACAAAGGATGACCGATGTTTCAATTCTGAGAATCTTTGTCAAGGACAGGACAACACAAATAGATATTTATGGGCCATTTGGAACACCAGATTGAACTCAGCTATGATGGTCTTCTCCCTTCTTTTTACCAACGCTATATTGATGACGGCATCGGTCTCACTGACATGACAGAGGCAGAACTAAACCACTTCATCAATTATGTCAAACATTTCCATTCATCTATCAAATTCACCACATAAATTTCCACCACTTCTGTTAATTTCCTTGACACCACTATTAAAATAAATCCTACAGGCCTCACGACCTCCGTGTACTACAAACCTATGGATGCTCACGGTTTCCTCCTGTACAGCTCATCCCACCCCAAAAGCTGCAAAGATTCCATCCCATATTCCCAGCTACTCCGTCTTCATCGTATCTGTCAGGATGATACTGACTTCCTCGAGAAAGCCCATGAAATGCTTAACTTTCTCCGCAGACGGGCCTACCCAGAGAACATCCTGTCCACAGCTCTCTGTCACATAACCCAAGTCTCGTGTGAAATGTCCCTTGTCAAGCAAACGCGACCTCCCAACCATGACCCTAAGCTAATCCTCACCTTCCATCCACATGCCTATGCCATCAAGCATATTTTCCTCCGACACTGGCCTACCCTAGAATCTGATCCAACCACTCGTGAGGTGTTCTCTAATGGCCCTAGGGTTATTTTCCACCGCAACAAGAGCCTCAGGGTCCACCTTGTGCATAGTCGTCACTTTTAAATGCCACCATAAGAATTGTCTGACATGCCCATATGTTTCTCAGACACTGGCGATTGCATTCCCCCTGGGCACCTTCTCCTTGAAAGATTCTTTTACTTGCACATCCCACAATCTTATGTATGTTATCATCTGCAAATGATGTGACATGAAATATATTGGTCAAACTGGCAGACGCCTTGCCGACCGCTTTAGGGAACACCTCAGAGATATTAACCAGTCGCTGACAAACCTGTCCCCAACCATTTTAATTCTTCTAACCATAATGGAGTCGACAATATATGTGTCACTGCATTGAAACCTTGCTTCTCCAATAGCTCCATTAGGCTCAAAATTGAAAGCCAATTAATAAACTCTCTGGGATGTTTCCATCCAGCAGGTATCAATACTGTTGTGGATGCTACTGTATAACTAGGCCATCTTCCCTCTATATATTCATATCCAACTGTTTACACTGTTTATAACTATGCTGTCCTCCCTCTAGATATTCATACCTAACTGTCTACACACCTCTCTCTATATATTCATATCGGACTGTTCACACACCTTTGGCTTACACAAATCCTATCTGGCCCTCTGGCAGCCTAACTATACGTAAACTTTGCAACCAAGAGAGCGCCATTGTAAACCGGTTCAAATCACCTTAGTAGTTGTGTCAATTTATTTTGTGTCTTTTTCGTTTGTTTATCTATTTGTGTTGTCCTGTCCTTGACAAAGATTCTCAGAATCAAAACGTCGGCCGTCCTTTGTTGTTCTATTATACTTTTTTGATATTTTATTATTTCATTTTATACATTTATTGATTGCTTCATTAACTAGTTGATGGTTTCATGTATGTTGATGTTAACTGTATCAAATCTTATTGTCTTTTTGTTGGTTTCATGTATGTTGATGTTAACTGTATCAAATCTTATTGTCTTTTTGGTGGTTTTATGAATGCAGGAACCAACTGGGTTGTCATCACCGGAGACAATGAAGACAGTGATCAAACCATCTTTCTCAATGTCTGCCATGATGTTCTCAACATTGGAGAGGCTAGCCAGTGTCCAGCAGGTTCAGCTGTTTGTAGGAAAGGTAAATGTCAATGTTGTACTAGCTGACCATTTCACACCACGTTATATAACATGTGAGATACCTGCTAGCAATTCCTACAATAGTACACCCTCCCATGTTGTAACGTGTGCGGTACCCACCAACAATTCCTATAGTAATACACCATCCCATGTTGTAACATTATGGTACCTGCCAGCAATTCCTATAGTAGTACACCCTCCCATGTTATAACGTATGTGGTACCTGCCAGCAATTCCTATAGTAGTACACCCTCCCATGTTATAACATGTGCGGTACCCACCAGTAATTCCTATAGTAGTACACCCTCCCATGTTATAACGTGTGTGGTACCTGCCAGCAATTCCTATAGTAGTACATCCTCCCATGTTATAACGTATGTGGTACCTGCCAGCAATTCCTATAGTAGTACACCCTCCCATGTTATAACGTATGTAGTACACCCTCCCATGTTATAACGTATGTGGTACCTGCCAGCAATTCCTATAGTAGTACATCCTCCCATGTTGTAACGTGTGTGGTACCTGCCAGCAATTCCTATAGTAGTACACCCTCCCATGTTGTAACATTGTGGTACCTGCCAGCAATTCCTATAGTAGTACACCCTCCCATGTTGTAACATTGTGGTACCTGCCAGCAATTCCTATAGTAGTACACCCTCCCATGTTGTAACATTGTGGTACCTGCCAGCAATTCCTATAGTAGTACACCCTCCCATGTTGTAACATTGTGGTACCTGCCAGCAATTCCTATAGTAGTACACCCTGCCAATTTGTAACGTGTGTGGTACCTGCCAGCAATTCCTATAGTAGTACACCCTCCCATGTTATAACATGTGCGGTACCCACCAGTAATTCCTATAGTAGTACACCCTCCCATGTTATAACGTGTGTGGTACCTGCCAGCAATTCCTATAGTAATACACCCTCCCATGTTATAACGTATGTAGTACACCCTCCCATGTTATAACGTATGTGGTACCTGCCAGCAATTCCTATAGTAGTACACCCTCCCATGTTATAACATGTGCGGTACCCACCAGTAATTCCTATAGTAGTACACCCTCCCATGTTATAACGTGTATGGTACCTGCCAGCAATTCCTATAGTAGTACACCCTCCCATGTTATAACGTATGTAGTACACCCTCCCATGTTATAACGTATGTGGTACACCCTCCCATGTTATAACATGTGCGTTACCCACCAGTAATTCCTATAGTAGTACACCCTCCCATGTTATAACGTGTGTGGTACCTGCCAGCAATTCCTATAGTAGTACACCCTCCCATGTTGTAACGTATGTGGTACACCCTCCCATGTTGTAACATTGTGGTACCTGCCAGCAATTCCTATAGTAGTACATCCTCCCATGTTATAACGTATGTGGTACCTGCCAGCAATTCCTATAGTAGTACACCCTCCCATGTTATAACGTATGTGGTACCTGCCAGCAATTCCTATAGTAGTACACCCTCCCATGTTATAACGTATGTGGTACCTGCCAGCAATTCCTATAGTAGTACACCCTCCCATGTTATAACGTATGTGGTACCTGCCAGCAATTCCTATAGTAGTACACCCTCCCATGTTATAACGTATGTGGTACCTGCCAGCAATTCCTATAGTAGTACACCCTGCGAACGGCCAGAAATAGAGTACAACAGATGGCAAGAAGATGTGCGAACAGGTACTGGCTACAGCTCTCTGCTCAAATTCAAACTTGTGCAGACACTGGAAATATAAGAGGAATGTATGAGGGCATCAAGCAAGCTGTCGGTCCATCAAAAAATAAGATGGCCCCTTTACGATCAACTGAGGGGGTAATCATAAAAGATCGAGCGAAACAAATGGATCGCTGGGTAGAACACTACTCAGAGCTATACTCAGTGGATAACACTGTCAGCGAAGAAGCTCTGGAAGCCATCGATCAACAGTCCGCCATGCATGCCTTGGATAACGAACCTTGCCTCACAGAAATCAGCGAAGCACTAGACTCTCTCAAATCCGGCAAGGCACCTGGAAAAGATAGTATTCCACCTGAAATTTTAAAATGTAGCAAAGAAACAATCATCCCAGAACTGTATGCAATATTACAGCTCTGCTGGAGAGAAAAATCAATACCACAAGATATGAAAGACGCAAACATCGTTACCCTTTATAAAAACAAAGGCGACAGAAGCGACTGCAACAACTATCGCGGCATTTCCCTTCTCAACATTACAGGCAAGATTTTTGCCAGAGTAATCCTTAAAAGATTACACATTCTTGCTGAAAGAATCTACCCCGAATCGCAGTGCGGATTTAGACCCAACAGGTCCACCATCGATATGATTTTCTCACTCCGGCAGCTCCAAGAGAAGTGCAGAGAACAGAGGAAGCCATTATATATAGCCTTCATCGACCTCACAAAGGCATTTGACCTCGTGAGCAGAAGCGGCCTTTTTAAGGTCCTTGAAAAGGTTGGATGTCCACCCACCCTTCTTAGTCTCGTGAAATCATTCCACGAAAACATGCAGGGGACCATTTTATTTGACGGCTCAACATCCCAGTCATTCAGCATCAGCAGCGGAGTAAAGCAGGGATGCGTGCTTGCTCCTACACTCTTTGGTATCTTCTTTGCTGTTCTCTTAAGGCAAGCATTTGGGACTGCCACTGAAGGCATATACCTCCACACAAGATCTGATGGCAAACTTTTTAACCCATCAAGACTCAAGGCAAAGACCAAGATGCGTAAGAGAACTACTTTTTGCAGATGATGCAGCACTGACTACTCATACAGCAGAAGATCTCCAAAGGCTCATAGATCGTTTTGCAGCTGCCTGCAAAGACTTTGGGCTCACCATTAGCCTAAATAAAACACAGGTGATGGAACAAGATGCTGATGCGCCTCCGTCAATCAAAATCTCTAATTATGAATTGAAAGTCGTCCACGATTTTGTGTATCTGGGATCGACAATATCAGATAATCTTTCATTAGAGACAGAAATCGACAGACGCATTGGAAAGGCAGCCACAACATTTTCCAGGCTAGCTAAAAGAGTTTGGGAGAATAATAGACTAACAGAGCGTACAAAAGCTCAAGTATATAAAGCTTGTGTTGTTAGCACACTACTCTACGGGTCTGAATCCTGGACCCTGTACTCAAGACAGGAAAGGAAGTTGAATTCCTTCCACATAAGATGTCTGAGACGTATCCTGGGCATAACATGGAAAGACCACATAACAAACAAACAGGTGCTTGAAAGAGCAGATATTACCACAGTGCACACCCTCCTCAAGCAGAGACGCCTCCGGTGGTTGGGCCACGTATCTCGAATGGAGGACGAACGTATTCCCAAAGATCTCCTTTACGGAGAACTAGCCACAGGAAAGAGGCCAACTGGAAGACCCCAAATGCGATATAGGGATGTGTGTAAACAAGATATGAAAACCATTGGAATAGATCCAGACACGTGGGAGAGAGTTGCAACAGACAGATGCTCCTGGAGAAGAGATGTACGAAACGGACTGGTGCTCTTTGAGCGCAATCAGATCCAAAAAACTGAGGAGAGACGGCACAGGCTCAAAGAGCAGTCACTTACTGCGGGACTTGCCTCGTCTCACAGATGCGGAAACTGTGACAGAGATTGTCATTCTCGAATTGGACTATACAGTCACCAGCGGTGCTGCCAGGCACCTCCCAAGCGGCACAACTCTATAGTCCTTCAGGACTGAAAGAGGCCTACTACTACACCCTCCCATGTTATAACGTATGTGGTACCTGCCAGCAATTCCTATAGTAGTACACCCTCCCATGTTATAACGTATGTGGTACCTGCCAGCAATTCCTATAGTAGTACACCCTCCCATGTTATAACGTATGTGGTACCTGCCAGCAATTCCTATAGTAGTACACCCTCCCATGTTATAACGTATGTGGTACACCCTCCCATGTTGTAACATTGTGGTACCTGCCAGCAATTCCTATAGTAGTACACCCTCCCATGTTGTAACATTGTGGTACCTGCCAGCAATTCCTATAGTAGTACACCCTCCCATGTTGTAACATTGTGGTACCTGCCAGCAATTCCTATAGTAGTACACCCTCCCATGTTGTAACATTGTGGTACCTGCCAGCAATTCCTATAGTAGTACACCCTGCCAATTTGTAACGTGTGTGGTACCTGCCAGCAATTCCTATAGTAGTACACCCTCCCATGTTGTAACATTGTGGTACCTGCCAGCAATTCCTATAGTAGTACACCCTCCCATGTTGTAACATTGTGGTACCTGCCAGCAATTCCTATAGTAGTACACCCTGCCAATTTGTAACGTATGTGGTACCTGCCAGCAATTCCTATAGTAGTACACCCTCCCATGTTATAACATGTGCGGTACCCACCAGCAATTCCTATAGTAGTACACCCTCCCATGTTGTAACGTGTGTGGTACCTGCCAGCAATTCCTATAGCATGTTCACCCTCCCATGTTGTAACGTGTCAGTATCATGTATGTGGTCAGCAGTCTGGTGACCTGGTCTTTTCTTTTATGGCAGTGATAATTTCTCTTGTGAAGCTGCCTGGACCATGTATCCATGTTGTGTGGATGTATGTATCCATGTTGTGTGGATGTATGTATCCATGTTATGTGGATGTTTTATCCATGTTCTGTGGATATAAGTGTCCATGTGTTATGGATGTATGTGTTATCTGTGTTGTGTGGATGTATGCGCAGTAACACATGACAGGAGATCTATCTGCAGGGAGAACTATGAAACCATTGTAAACATTGGAAGTGTCCTATATCTCATGTATGTTACCTGTGTGCCCAGGCTCAACTGCTGCTGTCAGCCTCGGTCAGTACACCCAGTCGCTGCAGTACGATGTGTCCAGCAAGTCTCTGAGGCTGACATACACAGAAGGTCATGAGTTCACAGAGACAAAACAAGGCTGCAAAGCTCACACTACAATCAGATTTGTGTGTACTCCAGGTGAGTGACATCTGTTGTCATCCTTCATTAGATCAGGGGGGAATTAAGATTATTTCAAGATTGCTTTAATACGAGAACCGATTATTCGATATTGTTTTTTCCTCCATACTTTACAGTTTTGTACTTCTCGCTCTTCTGAAATTTGTTTTATAGCATAAGTAGACCCGCAAATTCTTTAAAATGTGTTATTAAAATTAGCTTACATTTTTACGTAGACTGGGGGGGGGGGGGGGGGGGGAGAGAGAGAGAGAGAGAGAGAGAGAGAGAGGGGGGGGGGAGGAAATGACTTTCTAAACTTATGGTGAAGGGGTGCATGGGCCAAAAAAAGGTTGAGAACCACTGCCATAGATGATGATGTGTTACATAGACAGCCTGCTAGTACCTGGCACCAGCAAATGGGTGTTTGCATGTTGTTGAGGTCACCACGACTGACCTGGCTATGTAAGCTTCTGTTTGTTACTGTCTCCCTGGACTCTCTCCAGCACTGCCCTGTTCTAACATGCAGTCATGATCTCCAGCCTACCACCACCACTGGTGTCTTGGAGCACAGCTGTATTCTGGTGTGCCCCGTTATCTAGTGTGTTGAAATAGAGACATCCAATAGTGCTGATGTCATCAATTGTGTTGAAATAGAGACATCCAATAGTGGTGACATCATCCTTTGTGTTGACATAGAGACATCAATAGTGATGATGTCATCAATTGTGTTGACATAGAGACATCCAATAGTGATGATGTCATCAGTTGTTTTGACATACAGCCATCCATTAGTATTGACATCATCAATTGTGTTGACAAAGAGACATCCATTAGTATTAACATCATCAATTGTGTTGACATAGACATCCAGTAGTGATGATGTGGACATGTAAGATTGCTGTAACTAGTGGCCTCTGTGTGATGTGAACATGTAAGATTGATGTAACCAGTGGTCTCTGTGTGATGTGGACATGTAAGATTGCTGTAACCAGTGGCCTCTGTGTGATGTGAACATGTAAGATTGATGTAACCAGTGGTCTCTGTGTGATGTGGACATGTAAGATTGCTGTAACCAGTGGCCTCTGTATGATGTGAACATGTAAGATTAATGTAACCAGTGGTCTCTGTGTGATGTGGACATGTAAGATTGCTGTAACCAGTGGCCTCTGTATGATGTGAACATGTAAGATTGATGTAACCAGTGGTCTCTGTGTGATGTGGACATGTAAGATTGCTGTAACCAGTGGTCTCTGTATGATGTGGACATGTAAGATTGCTGTAACCAGTGGTCTCTGTGTGATGTGGACATGTAAGATTGCTGTAACCAGTGGTCTCTGTGTGATGTGGACATGTAAGATTGCTGTAACCAGTGGTCTCTGTGTGATGTGGACATGTAAGATTGCTGTAACCAGTGGTCTCTGTGTGATGTGGACATGTAAGATTGCTGTAACCAGTGGCCTCTGTATGATGTGAACATGTAAGATTGATGTAACCAGTGGTCTCTGTGTGATGTGGACATGTAAGATTGCTGTAACCAGTGGTCTCTGTATGATGTGGACATGTAAGATTGCTGTAACTAGTGGTCTCTGTGTGATGTGGACATGTAAGATTGCTGTAACCAGTGGTCTCTGTGTGGTGTGGACATGTAAGATTGCTGTAACCAGTGGTCTCTGTATGATGTGGACATGTAAGATTGCTGTAACCAGTGGTCTCTGTGTGATGTGGACATGTAAGATTGCTATAACCAGTGGTCTCTGTGTGATGTGGACATGTAAGATTGCTGTAACTAGTGGTCTTTATATGATGTGGACATGTAAGATTGCTGTAACTAGTGGTCTCTGTATGATGTGGACATGTAAGATTGCTATAACCAGTGGTCTCTGTGTGATGTGGACATGTAAGATTGCTGTAACTAGTGGTCTTTATATGATGTGGACATGTAAGATTGCTGTAACTAGTGGTCTCTGTGTGATGTGGACATGTAAGATTGCTGTAACCAGTGGTCTCTGTGTGATGTGGACATGTAAGATTGCTGTAACCAGTAGTCTCTGCATGATGTGGACATGTAAGATTGCTGTAACCAGTGGTCTCTGTATGATGTGGACATGTAAGATTGCTGTAACCAGTGGTCTCTGTGTGATGTGGACATGTAAGATTGCTGTAACTAGTGGTCTCTGTATGATGTGAACATGTAAGATTGCTGTAACCAGTGGTCTCTGTATGATGTGGACATGTAAGATTGCTGTAACTAGCTCGTGGGTTAGAGTTTAGCAGGAGGGTCAACTATTGTTTTCTTAAATGTACCAGGGAAGCTGGATGGAGTCCCAAGATTGGTCTCTAAAACACAAGATGATTGTTACCATGAAATCGAGTGGCAGACATCAGTGGCCTGTGTTCTACACCACAAGACGGGAGACGGCTGTCGGGTCTTTGATGATGATGCAGGTAAATATTTCCCATCTGATATGTTGTATGACCTGTATCTGTCCTCTGTCCTCTCTTACTGCAGGTGGCATCCATCTCTGTGCCTGTGTCAGCCCTCAGCACTGACTATAGCAGCTGCCGCAGCACTGTCTGGGTAATACGTCTACAGAGACCTCCTGTTGATCTCTTCATTGTACTCAACTCATTTATGATGCCTGGGTGTATGTACTAAATGAACATTGATGTCATGGATGATACCCAGTTCATGTCAGCACATATCTCATCATGAGATCTGTCATTCTTGTCACATGTCACCTCATGCTTATGTCAACACGTCATCTCATCATGAGATCTGTCATTATCTGTTGGCTAACCTTTGATCTTCTGATCTGCTGTTAGCATTTCGGTGCCAGGTATCCATAACCTGCTGTTGGTAAGCTCACACGTTTGTCCGGTTGAAAGTTTCCTTCAGACTGAGGTTCTGCAACTGTTAACGGGGGAATACGTTTTCGGCATTTTATTTAATGCCACAAACTGTTTGAAGTTATCATTACAATCTTGCAGAGAATTTTATGCCAGGCTGAACACATATCCGCAGAAGGTCTCTGAGATACACAGCCTCTAGTTGATAGAGCAATGTTGGTAAGGGAAGTTGGCAAATTGGATCCGTAACTTCGGGAAAAGGATTGGCTCTGAGGACTGGGTCAATCGGGCCAGGGTATGAAGTGGGACTGGGATGGGCCCAGGCTGGGCGAGGCCACATCCGTTAGTCGGTGGGCTGGCCGAACTCGGAACAAGGCTGCAACCTTCCTGTGGACCTCCCCAGCTATGTGGCGGTGTCTCCCCGACGTCGTCTGCGTCGGCTGACATTCAACAGCCAACTCAGAACTGGTACTTCTTCTTCGTCTTCTGCGTTCATCCAGAGTTTTTTTGGGGGGATGTGATTGCGTTGTACCTGTTTACAGCAAAGCTGCGTTCTTGCGCCGTTAGGCCGACACATCCGACTTCTGCAGGCATTTGTTGACCAGGTTAACCATCCCGGGAGAACTGGTACGAACCAGGGGAATCCGACTGTCTAATTAAAACAAAGCATTGCAACGGCTGTCACCGGTGTTGGCACAATGTGATTTGGTCAGCTAAGATACACTACAAGACCTGGCTTGGTCAGCTACAGATACACTACAAGACCTGGCTTGGTCAGCTACAGATACACTACAAGACCAGGCTTGGTCAGCTACAGATACACTACAAGACCTGGCTTGGTCAGCTACAGATACACTACAAGACCAGGCTTGGTCAGCTACAGATACACTACAAGACCAGGCTTGAACTGGTCAGCTACAGATACACTACAAGACCTGGCTTGAACTGGTCAGCTACAGATACACTACAAGACCAGGCTTGGTCAGCTACAGATACACTACAAGACCAGGCTTGGTCAGCTACAGATACACTACAAGACCAGGCTTGAACTGGTCAGCTACAGATACACTACAAGACCTGGCTTGAACTGGTCAGCTACAGATACACTACAAGACCAGGCTTGAACTGGTCAGCTACAGATACACTACAAGACCTGGCTTGAACTGGTCAGCTACAGATACACTACTAGACCTGGCTTGAACTGGTCAGCTACAGATACACTACAAGACCTGGCTTGAACTGGTCAGCTACAGATACACTACAAGACCAGGCTTGGTCAGCTACAGATACACTACAAGACCTGGCTTGAACTGGTCAGCTACAGATACACTACAAGACCTGGCTTGAACTGGTCAGCTACAGATACACTACAAGACCAGGCTTGGTCAGCTACAGATACAATACAAGACCTGGCTTGAACTGGTCAGCTACAGATACAATACAAGACCTGGCTTGAACTGGTCAGCTACAGATACAATACAAGACCAGGCTTGAACTGGTCAGCTACAGATACACTACAAGACCTGGCTTGGTCAGCTACAGATACACAACAAGACCTGGCTTGAACTGGTCAGCTACAGATACACTACAAGACCTGGCTTGAACTGGTCAGCTACAGATACAATACAAGACCTGGCTTGAACTGGTCAGCTACAGATACACTACAAGACCTGGCTTGAACTGGTCAGCTACAGATACACTACAAGACCTGGCTTGAACTGGTCAGCTACAGATACACTACAAGACCAGGCTTGGTCAGCTACAGATACACTACAAGACCAGGCTTGCGTCAGCTACAGATACACTACAAGACCTGGCTTGAACTGGTCAGCTACAGATACACTACAAGACCTGGCTTGAACTGGTCAGCTACAGATACACTACAAGACCAGGCTTGGTCAGCTACAGATACACTACAAGACCAGGCTTGGTCAGCTACAGATACACTACAAGACCTGGCTTGAACTGGTCAGCTACAGATACACTACAAGACCTGGCTTGGTCAGCTACAGATACACTACAAGACCTGGCTTGAACTGGTCAGCTACAGATACACTACAAGACCAGGCTTGGTCAGCTACAGATATAATACAAGACCTGGCTTGAACTGGTCAGCTACAGATACAATACAAGACCTGGATTGGTCAGCTACAGATACACTACAAGACCTGGCTTGGTCAGCTACAGATACACTACAAGACCTGGCTTGGTCAGCTACAGATACACTACAAGACCTGGCTTGAACTGGTCAGCTACAGATACACTACAAGACCTGGCTTGGTCAGCTACAGATACACTACAAGACCTGGCTTGGTCAGCTACAGATACACTACAAGACCTGGCTTGAACTGGTCAGCTACAGATACACTACAAGACCTGGCTTGAACTGGTCAGCTACAGATACACTACAAGACCTGGCTTGGTCAGCTACAGATACACTACAAGACCTGGCTTGGTCAGCTACAGATACACAACAAGACCTGGCTTGGTCAGCTACAGATACACTACAAGACCTGGCTTGGTCAGCTACAGATACACTACAAGACCTGGCTTGGTCAGCTACAGATACACTACAAGACCAGGCTTGGTCAGCTACAGATACACTACAAGACCTGGCTTGGTCAGCTACAGATACACTACAAGACCTGGCTTGAACTGGTCAGCTACAGATACACTACAAGACCTGGCTTGAACTGGTCAGCTACAGATACACTACAAGACCAGGCTTGGTCAGCTACAGATACACTACAAGACCAGGCTTGGTCAGCTACAGATACACTACAAGACCAAGCTTGACCTGGTCAGCTACAGATACACTACAAGACCAAGCTTGACCTGGTCAGCTACAGATACACTACAAGACCAGGCTTGGTCAGCTACAGATACACTACAAGACCAGGCTTGGTCAGCTACAGATACACTACAAGACCAGGCTTGACCTGGTCAGCTACAGATACACTACAAGACCAAGCTTGACCTGGTCAGCTACAGATACACTACTAGACCAGGCTTGACCTGGTCAGCTACAGATACACTACAAGACCTGGCTTGGTCAGCTACAGATACACTACAAGACCTGGCTTGGTCAGCTACAGATACACTACTAGACCAGGCTTGACCTGGTCAGCTACAGATACACTACAAGACCAAGCTTGACCTGGTCAGCTACAGATACACTACAAGACCTGGCTTGGTCAGCTACAGATACACTACTAGACCAGGCTTGACCTGGTCAGCTACAGATACACTACAAGACCTGGCTTGAACTGGTCAGCTACAGATACACTACAAGACCAGGCTTCTCCTGGTCAGCTACTGCAAAGAGACTAGTCAGGAGTCATTCACAGCAACCAGCTGCCTGGTATTCTTAGTCCATGTCAGTTCTTGTGACTTGTATGTCATTCATCCCATCAGTTCTTGTTACTTGTATGTCACTCATCCCATCAGTTGTGACTTGTATGTCACACATCCCATCAGTTGTGACTGGTATGTCACTCATCCCCTCAGTTCTTGTGACTTGTATGTCACTCATCCCATTAGTTGTGACTTGTATGTCACACATCCTATCAGTTGTGACTTGTATGTCACTCATCCCATCAGTTGTGACTTGTATGTCACTCATCCCCTCAGTTCTTGTGACTTGTATGTCACTCATCCCATTAGTTGTGACTTGTATGTCAGACATCTCATCAGTTGTGACTTGTATGTCACTCGTCCCATCAGTTTGTGTAGTTTACTTCGTCATATTGATCTTCTGTCTCCAGGTTACATGTTTGACCTCAACCCCCTGACCTATCCAAACGGCGCATATACTATCACTGGATCGGACGGCTACAACTACCTCATCAATGTCTGTGCTGCTGTTAAATATCAGGACTTGTGCGCTAGTCCACCTCATGACAATGCAGCCGTATGCCAAGTGAAGACAACCAGGTATTGCACACGTGTACATGTTGACACCTGTTTCCTGTCTTTCTTGCTCACTGCATATCTGCTTGTCTATGGTTTTGTCAGTCCCAACATTGGTGTAAACATCTTATATCCTCTACAGTTGAGTCAGTCCAAACATTGGTGTAAACATCTATAACCTCTACAATTGAGTCAGTCCAAACATTAATGTAAACATCTTTATCCTCTACAATTGAGTCAGTCCAAACATTGGTGTAAACATCTATAACTTCTACAGCTGAGTCAGCCTAAACATTGGTGTAAGCATCTGTAACCTCTACAGTTGAGTTAGTCTAAACAATTGTGTAAGCATCTATAACCTCTACAGTTTAGTCAGTCTAAACATTGGTATAAACATCTGTAACCTCTACAGTTGAATCAGTCCCAACATTGGTGTAAGCATCTGTAACCTCTACAGTTGAGTTAGTCTAAACATTGGTGTAAGCATCTGTAACCTCTACAGTTGAGTCAGTCCCAACATTGGTGTAAGCATCTATAACCTCTACAGTTGAGTCAGTCTAAACATTGGTATAAACATCTGTAACCTCTACAGTTGAGTCAGTCTAAACATTGGTGTAAGCATCTATAACCTCTACAGTTGAGTCAGTCTAAACATTTGTGTAAGCATCTATAACCTCTACAGTTGAGTTAGTCCTAAACATTGGTGTAAGCATCTATAACCTCTACAGTTGAGTCAGTCCAAACATTGGTGTGAACATCTGTAACTTCTACAGCTGAGTCAGCCTAAACATTGGTGTAAGCATCTATAATCTCTACAGTTGAGTCAGCCTAAACATTGGTGTGAACATCTATAACTTCTACAGCTGAGTCAGCCTAAACATTGGTGTAAGCATCTATAATCTCTGCAATTGAGTCATCCCAAACATTGGTGTAAACATCTATAACTTCTACAGCTGAGTCAGCCTAAACATTGGTGTGAACATCTGTAACTTCTACAGCTGAGTCAGCCTAAACATTGGTGTAAGCATCTATAATCTCTACAGCTGAGTCAGCCTAAACATTGGTGTAAACATCTATAACTTCTACAGCTGAGTCAGCCTAAACATTGGTGTAAGCATCTATAATCTCTACAATTGAGTCAGTCCAAACATTGGTATAAACATCTGTAACTTCTACAGTTGAGTCAGTCCAAACATTGGTGTAAACATCTATAACCTCTACAGTTGAGTTAGTCTAAACATTTGTGTAAGCATCAATAATCTCTACAGTTGAGTCAGTCTAAACATTGGTGTAAACATCTGTAACTTTTACAGTTGAGTCAGCCTGAACATTGGTTTAAATGATGTAGCTGTTTTATTATGTTCCACAGATTATCTTATGATGTTTTACAGATGATCATCTTCCACAGACTATCGTATGATGTTCCACAGACTATCTTATGATGTTCCACAGACTATCTTATGATGTTCCACAGACTATCTTATGATGTTCCACAGACTATCTTATGATGTTCCACAGACTATCTTATGATGTTCTACAGACTGTCTTATGATGTTCCACAGACTGTCTTATGATGTTCCACAGACTGTCTTAAGATGTTCCACAAACTATCTATGATGTTCCACAGACTCTGGCATCCATCATATATGAATGCAATGTGTTTATGAATTGATACTGAAACTGGTGAACATTCTGTCTACATGTAACATACTTGTTAAGATAGGTGATATAGTTTAGTTTAGTTGATGGATCAACATCACGGCACACGGATGTAACCCATAAGTGCTCCGTTCTCCTCCTAACTAAAACCTTAGTCTGGAGAAACTCAGCTCAGTGCATGAACTCTGTAGCACTGGTGAGGATCCTGAAATACTTTGGGTAGATTTTTAACTCAAAATTTTGCCCATACATCGCCGTTAGGCTACTTTTGTCAATTTCCAACTGCCAAGGGAATTTTACGTGTGCAACAATACACACTGGCATCCAATCTCACTACTCAGAGATCAGGGAAATTTTGTTACTAGAAGCCCACGTGAAAAAATCCCGGTCCTCACCGGGCCTTGAACCTGAGACCTCCAGCACTCGAGGCGGACACTATACCTCGAGACCACGCAGCCCCCTAAGATAGGTGATATATCTATATGTAACATACATGTCAAGATATTTGATAAGCTAGGATCTCTTGTCTACATGTAACATACATGACAAGACAGGTGATATGTCTACATGTAACATAGATATCAAGATAGGTGATATGTCTACATGTAACATACATGACAAGATAGGTGATATGTCTACATGTAACATACATGACAAGATAGGTGATATGTCTACATGTAACATACATGACAAGATAGATGATATGTCTACATGTAACATACATGACAAGATAGGTGATATGTCTACATGTAACATACATGTCAAGACAGGTGATATGTCTACATGTAACATACATGTCAAGACAGGTGATATGTCTACATGTAACATACATGACAAGATAGGTGATATGTCTACATGTAACATACATGACAAGATAGGTGATATGTCTACATGTAACATACATGTCAAGATAGGTGATATGTCTACATGTAACATACATGACAAGATAGGTGATATGTCTACATGTAACATACATGTCAAGATAGGTGATATGTCTACATGTAACATACATGACAAGATAGGTGATATGTCTACATGTAACATACATGTCAAGATAGATGATATGTCTACATGTAACATACATGTCAAGATAGGTGATGTGTCTACATGTAACATACATGTCAAGATAGATGATATGTCTACATGTAACATACATGACAAGATAGATGATATGTCTACATGTAACATACATGTCAAGATAGGTGATATGTCTACATGAACATACATGCAAGATAGGTGATTTCTACATGTAAATACATGACAAGATAGGTGATTGTCTACATGTAACATACATGACAAGTAATGTATGTCACATGTAACATACATGTCAAGATAGGTGATATGTCTACATGTAACATACATGTCAAGATAGGTGATATGTCTACATGTAACATACATGACAAGATAGGTGATATGTCTACATGTAACATACATGACAAGATAGGTGATATGTCTACATGTAAATACATGTCAAGATAGATGATTTGTTAGGATGTCTGTCTAATGTAACATCATGACAAGATAGATATAGCCCCACATGAAAACATACATGTAAAGATAGGTGTTTATTTTCCCATGTAACAACATGCCCGATAGGTGATAGTCTACATGTAAATACATGTCAAGATAGATGTTTGTTAGGATGTCTGTCTACATGAAACAACATGACAAGATAGATGATATGTCCACATGTAACATACATGGACAAGATAGGTGATATGTCTACATGTAACATACATGTCAAGATAGATGATATGTCTACATGTAACATACATGCAAGATAGGTGATATGTCTACATGTAACATACATGACAAGACTAGGTGATATGTCTACATGTAACATACATGCCAAGATAGGTGATATGTCTACATGTAACATACATGTCAAGATAGGTGATGATGTCTACATGTAACATACATGACAAGATAGATGATATGTCTACATGTAACATACATGACAAGATAGGTGATATGTCTACATGTAACATACATTCAAAGATAGGTGATTGTCTACATGTAACATACATGTCAAGATAGGTGATATGTCTACATGGAACATACATGTCGATAGATGATTCTACATGTACTACATGATCAGATAGAGGATATGTCTACATGTAACATACATGTCAAGATAGGGATAGTGTATACTGTAACATACATGGTACAAGATAGGATGATATGCTACATGTAACATACATGTCAAGATAGGTGATATGTCTACATGTAAATACATGTCAAGATAGGTGATATGTCCACATGTAACATACATGTCAAGATAGGTGATTTGTTAGGATGTCTGTCTACATGTAACATACATGTCAAGATAGGTGATATGTCCACATGTAACATACATGTCAAGATAGGTGATATGTCTACATGTAACATACATGACAAGATAGGTGATTTGTTAGGATGTCTGTCTACATGTAACATACATGACAAGATAGATGATATGTCCACATGTAACATACATGTCAAGATAGGTGATATGTCTACATGTAACATACATGTCAAGATAGGTGATATGTCTACATGTAACATACATGACAAGATAGGTGATCTGTCTACATGTAACATACATGTCAAGATAGGTGATATGTCTACATGTAACATACATGTCAAGATAGGTGATATGTCTACATGTAACATACATGTCAAGATAGGTGATATGTCTACATGTAACATACATGTCAAGATAGGTGATTTGTTAGGATGTCTGTCTACATGTAACATACATGTCAAGATAGGTGATATGTCTACATGTAACATACATGTCAAGATAGGTGATTTGTTAGAATGTCTGTCTACATGTAACATACATGACAAGATAGGTGATATGTCTACATGTAACATACATGTCAAGATAGGTGATATGTCTACATGTAACATACATGTCAAGATAGGTGATTTGTTAGGATGTCTGTCTACATGTAACATACATGTCAAGATAGGTGGTATGTCCACATGTAACATACATGTCAAGATAGGTGATATGTCCACATGTAACATACATGTCAAGATAGGTGATATGTCTACATGTAACTTACATGACAAGATAGGTGATATGCTAGGATCTCTGTCTACATGTAACATACATGCCAAGATAGGTGATATGATTGATTGATTGATTGATTGATTGATTTAGGAACCGACATCACAGCATACATACATGTCAAGTTGGGTGATATGTTAGGATGTCTGTATACATGTAACATACATGTCAAGATAGGTGATATGTCTACATGTGACATACATGCTGCTTGCTTGTGTTCGCTAGCTGTAAACTCCAACGCGAAGTCCTGTATGTCGGATGAAGGCATCCTGTTGTCCAACATCAGTGTGATGTCATACAGGACCTGAGGTTTGCGTGAGTATCCATTGTCCCAAGTCTGGCTTATTGGTGTGCAGACTGGTGGTTCCTCGCCGTACAAGCAAACACTCTCCGACTTCGGAGGAATCGGCGGTCCTACTGACTTTAGCCAGGACCCCGAAGGGACCTGTTGCCCAGGACGCTCGATGAGGACGCGCCAATAGGTCTTGGCCAGTATATAAACCGGCCCTGGTACCTTGGAAACACTTCTGCGTCCCAGATAGGTGATATGCTAGGGTGTATGGGGTTGTTTCCTAGCTGATTTGAACATTGATCAAGTAGATCCTGTGTGAAAGTCACTGGCTCATCTGCTGTTTCTGTTCTACAGCAAGGAACAGAAGAAAGTAGCAGAGCCCACCTCCAGACTGGAGTATTTTGATGGAGTGTTGAACCTGACATACACAAATGGAGAGCCATACAACAATGCAGACCACACACCACGCATGGCAGAGATAGCATTTATCTGTGACCAGACTGCTGACAGAGGCAAGCCAGAGTTTCTGGAGGAACGCAACTTCACTTATACTTTCCTGTGGCGCTCCAGTTATGCATGTCCCACAGCGCCGATGGAATGTGTGATCACAGATCCAACCACACACTCACAGTATGACCTGTCCAGGTAAGCTGCTGTCTGTCCACTTTGAATCAGTGCAGTCAGGTTTGACAATCAGGGATAACTGTATCACACACAAGTACCACTATAGTACCATCAAAACACAATCAGGAACAACTGTATCACACACAAGGACCACTATAGTACCATCACAACACAATCAGGAACAACTGTACACACACAAGGACCACTATAGTACAATCACAACACAATCAGGGACGACTGTATCACGCACAAGTACCACTATAGTACACAACACAATCAGGGACAACTGTATCACACACAAGGACCACTATAGTACACAACACAATCAGGGACAACTGTATCACACACAAGGACCACTATAGTACAATCACAACACAATCAGGGACAACTGTATCACACACAAGGACCACTATAGTACACAACACAATCAGGGACAACTATATCACACACAAGTACCACTATAGTACAACAACACAATCAGGGACAACTGTATCACACACAAGGACCACTATAGTACCATCACAACACAATCAGGGACAACTGTATCACACAAGGACCACTATAGTACACTACACAATCAGGTACAACTGTATCAACACACAGTACCACTATAGTACAATCACAACACAATCAGGGACAACTTATCACATACAAGGACCACTATAGTAACACTCAACACAATCAGGGACAACTGTATCACACACAAGGAATACTATAGTACACAACACAATCAGGGACAACTGTATACACACAAGTACCACTATAGTACAATCACAACACAATCAGGGACAACTGTACACACACAAGGACCACTATAGTACAATCACAACACAATCAGAGACAACTGTATCACACACAAGGACCACTATAGTACAATCACAAGACAATCAGAGACATCTGTATCACACACAAGGACCACTATAGTACAATCACAACACAATCAGGGACAACTGTATTACAAGACTGCAGCGATTATCACACAAACTCCAGGAAATCACATGACAGATCCTACTGTTGGTTGACAGAACTTTGAGCACTTCACATGTATTATGAATTCTGTGGTCTATGACATTTGTTGACTGGCTCCTGTCCTGGTCAGCTGCTGTGAGGTTTATTTCTAGGGGTTACATCTGTTAGAATGTAACACCCACTTAAGAGGAATTTAATTGTCTGAGGAATATTATCAGGGTAAGCCCTAAGGGGATGGGTTCCTATCCTCTATCAAGATCACCTTCTGGAAGCTAAATTTTATTGGCTCGTGCCCCCACGTGAAGATACTAAAGATGTTTTGTATCCACACGAATTAATGAAGAAAAAAATATATAGATATAAGTTTAAGCTTCTTGGAAAGGTGTGGAGACCACGGACTGTTGCCACTATCCCAAAATTGGATGCCCTTTTCTATCACTGGGGAAAAGGTGCTAGTGTGCAGGTGTCCGCCCTCATATGGTCTAAATTAATATGGTCACAAATGATTTATAATACACAAGTATTTGATAGACCAGACCAACAATATCATGACAAACCATTCACAGTATAAACAGGACATACAGTGACATCACATAATATTTGTGTTTACAAACAATATGTAAGAATCAATCAACAAATGGTCTGGTAACATAAAGTGTAATAAATCAAAAAATATGACAACCAAATATATTCTTCACATTGATTACATCTCTGGAGAAAACATTGTCAGGTTCACATGGAATATCAACTGAGGTAACTGCATAATTGTGGAAACACAAATAGTGAAATCATCCACATCATTACCATATCATAATGTATAACAAAGTACTACCAAAAGTAATAAAAAGGATATTCATATATTTGATGCAGTTGATATCTGCCGGTAGGTACTTTGGTGGGTTTAAGATTCACATGGATGCAGGTCTCTTCCGGGGAACCAGTTTTCTCTCAAGGGGTCATCATCAAAGTGAGTGAGGAATGGTAAGGTCTTCAGTTTGGATCTAGCATCAGGAATTCTCACTGGGTTCATGGGTTACATGGGTGAGATCTTGGTAGGATGGGGGTGGTGGATGATGCAAGGAAATGGGCTGTATTAATATTTGGGCTGGCAAAAGATGGACATGACATACAAGTTTACCGCCCTCAGCAACCAAGACCGCATCTTCACAACCGTAGGCTTTCGGTTAAGCGCCCCATCTTACTTTAAGAATTGGTTGGTCACACAATGAAGTTTGGCCTGCTTGAAGGACCCAGAACACCTTCTAGGCTTGAACACACCATGTGAACTTCCAATCTAAAGTGAGAGTCATATTTCCTGTTCCCCCACAATTGTGCCTAGCGGCTTCCGCTTGCTATTTCCGGCAATAGGCATGTTTTGACGTCTCTGCGCAACGCAAAAGTATGGCGTGTCGTTTTTATCAGAACTATGAAGTTGAAGGCTGTGAGTTGGCTGGGAATATCTCACAGCTGCTCATGCCCAGCTAGATGCTGAGTCCGGTGTTGATGTAACTACAGACCTGACCAAGTGCTACTGTGATAGCATGGTGGACATCAGTCTGGTCTACTGGCACATCAGTGATAGCATGGTGGATATCAGTCTGGTCTACTGGCACATCAGTGATAGCATGGTGGATATCAGTCTGGTCTACTGGCACATCAGTGATAGCATGGTGGATATCAGTCTGATCTACTGGCACATCAGTGATAGCATGGTGGATATCAGTCTGGTCTACTGGTACATCAGTGATAGCATGGTGGATATCAGTCTGATCTACTGGCACATCAGTGATAGCATGGTGGACATCAGTCTGATCTACTGGCACATCAGTGATAGCATGGTGGACATCAGTCTGATCTACTGGTACATCAGTGATAGCATGGTGGACATCAGTCTGATCTACTGGCACATCAGTGATAGCATGGTGGACATCAGTCTGATCTACTGGCACATCAGTGATAGCATGGTGGACATCAGTCTGATCTACTGGCACATCAGTGATAGCATGGTGGACATCAGTCTGGTCTACTGGCACATCAGTGATAGCATGGTGGACATCAGTCTGGTCTACTGGCACATCAGTGATAGCATGGTGGATATCAGTCTGATCTACTGGCACATCAGTGATAGCATGGTGGACATCAGTCTGCTCTACTGGCACATCAGTGATAGCATGGTGGATATCAGTCTGGTCTACTGGCACATCAGTGATAGCATGGTGTATAACAGTCTGATCTCTTGTTGATTTTCGAGAATTCGCTAGACAGTGACGCGGTCATCTACACAGATGGGTCGGTCGTCCGACATGTGAGAAGCTCATGGGCCTTTACAGCTCGGGCCAGAGGGAGAATTGTGAAGGAGGACTCTGGTGCTTTCACTGAAACCACAAGTAGCCTGACCATGGAAGTCATGGCAGTAAGTAAAGCAATAACATGGCTCGAGACAGACATTCACTAGGGCTTGTTTCCTTAGCGACTCAATGAACATGATCAAGAGGATAGAGGAGGGGTCGATCCGAAGAGAATGGTTGCTGCCTCTGAAGCGGTCTCGGCTGGCAAAGATTAGTTTCATCTTCGTGCCAGGGCATGCGGGAGTACAAGGAAATGAGCGGGCTGACAAGCTCGCAGGTGAGGCTACTGTTGAGGGCGGACGCGCCATGGACCAGGCTGACATTCTGAATGCTCTACGAGAAGTGAGACTTTTGCAAGAACCAAGTGATGACTGTGAATCTACAACAATGGCCAGACTGCGAGAGCAGCAAATTAAAAGAGGGGTGGCCAAACAAGAACACTACGCAGGAAGCCAAAGAAGATTGATAAACCAACACAGAACTGGCATCGTTAGCCGCTACACGCTGCGGGATTTGCTGAGGAGGGGATCCGAGCACTTATGGACTGAATGGTCCGATGTGCAACGAGGATGATCTGTCGACTAACTAACTAACTAACAGTCTGATCTACTGGCACATCAGTGATAGCATGGTGTATAACAGTCTGATCTACTGGCACATCAGTGATAGCATGGTGGATATCAGTCTGATCTACTGGCACATCAGTGATAGCATGGTGGATATCAGTCTGATCTACTGGCACATCAGTGATAGCATGGTGTATAACAGTCTGATCTACTGGCACATCAGTGATAGCATGGTGGACATCAGTCTGATCTACTGGCACATCAGTGATAGCATGGTGGATATCAGTCTGATCTACTGGCACATCAGTGATAGCATGGTGTATAACAGTCTGATCTACTGGCACATCAGTGATAGCATGGTGGACATCAGTCTGCTCTACTGGCACATCAGTGATAGCATGGTGGATATCAGTCTGATCTACTGGCACATCAGTGATAGCATGGTGGACATCAGTCTGATCTACTGGCACATCAGTGATAGCATGGTGGACATCAGTCTGATCTACTGGTACATCAGTGATAGCATGGTGGACATCAGTCTGATCTACTGGCACATCAGTGATAGCATGGTGGATATCAGTCTGATCTACTGGCACATCAGTGATAGCATGGTGTATAACAGTCTGATCTACTGGCACATCAGTGATAGCATGGTGTATAACAGTCTGATCTACTGGCACATCAGTGATAGCATGGTGGACATCAGTCTGGTCTACTGGCACATCAGTGATAGCATGGTGGATATCAGTCTGATCTACTGGCACATCAGTGATAGCATGGTGGACATCAGTCTGATCTACTGGCACATCAGTGATAGCATGGTGGACATCAGTCTGATCTACTGGCACATCAGTGATAGCATGGTGGATATCAGTCTGATCTACTGGCACATCAGTGATAGCATGGTGGACATCAGTCTGCTCTACTGGCACATCAGTCCTCTCATCAGGAGGCCTTGTTTCTTTAGTCCACACATGGCTTTGGGCTTAACCCAGCCAGGCCACATGGGGAGTGCAGATTTCTGTGAGTCGAATTACTTGGGGAACATAGATTTCTCTGGGATGGACTCAGTTTCTTAATGTGAGTAACAGAGACTGCTCTGGGGTGGACCCATCTCATAACATTGGGATCATAGGTTTCTTTGTGGTGAACTCGGCGTCATAACATTGGGATAGTTTTCTTGGTGAAGGATTCAGTTTCTTAATGTGGATAACGACAACTTATTTGGGGTGGTCCCGACTCATAACACAGGTCACAGTGGTTTCTCTGTTGTAAAAGTCATGAAGAGGAAGTTGGACAAGCCAGCTCTGTTTGACATGATCTGCTTTATGTTCTGTTAAATATCACATGAACTGGAATATGAAATGGGATGAGCATCTATGCCTGTTGATGCCTTGACTTTT
>JACEFZ010011404.1:0-2500 GCA_014155875.1 Cepaea nemoralis
CCTAATAAATCTCTCGATGTTACAGTGGGACATCACCGAAAGAAATGAACAAGGAAATGGCGTCGTGATTACCGCCAAACGTATATTTCGTTGTAGAGAGCTTACATCTGGCTGCTCAAATGTCTTGGATCTGTCAAGATCTGGGAGACTCAGAGTGCAGTGATGAAATTGAGGCAAGAATCGGGGTGGGTGGCGGTGGAGGGGGATCATTTACCAGTGTGGAGTTTACAATTACAGAGATAGCTAGTGAAGTAAAACTTAATGAAAGAACAATCAATGTAATTGTACACAACTGAATGAGGTTAGGAAATGTGTATGCCCTCTTGCCTCTGCGCCTGTTGACACGTGAACGAGGATAAATTGTTATCGACAGTTGTTCAAAACGTGCCAGCCAGAACACGTTTGAACGACCATGGTGACAGCATACAACGGGAAACCCCGGGCTGCCCAATACCTGTCAAGCAATAGCAAAGAAATCTGTAGAAAAAAGTGATGCTGACTTTTCTGGTGGGAATAATACCAGCCTTTCATAATCACAGCCAGGCTGTGTGCACCGTGCTTAATCATGACCTAAATGTGCCCTTACATGCCTCTCTGAGGACAGAAGTTGTCTTGAAGTGCCTGTCCTCTAAATCCCACGGGACCGTACACTTAAAGCAACTCAAATTGAACTCGTCAAGAACAGATCAGAACAACAAAACATGTTCTATCTTACCAACAGGATCATGAACATATGGCAGACTCAAATCGAGCAAGCGAAAGACGTACGTTTATTCCGCCGCAGGACAAAAGATATAACTCTTGTAGAAACGTGAGCTGATCCCTATACGCAGGATCGGCACTCACTTAAATAACATCTACTTACGAGCTCTAAGTCCAGCTCGCTGCCCTTGAGGCTTAATTATCCAAATCCTCAGTTCAACTGATTAAATAAAAGTCTAGGTATCCGCACCCGGTCTTTCTACTGTTGTGTTGTCTTTAATACATTCCTCTCCGGACTCCCAGCTGCTTCATCACGAAATTACCGCCTCCAGGTGTCACCTTCACACGGAGCCTTTTAGAAACACATCCTTTCGAATCCACAATTCACAGCGTCCCCCGTTGCCGTCCAATGACGTTGTTTTCCTTTCCTTGGTTTCTCATATTTGTCGTCCAGTTTTGTGACTGTCTGGGAAAATCCAGTAAGGTCTCTTCTTTATACTTGGTGGCGCGTGTTCCGTTATGTGGCAGAAGTTATAGTAAAAGCCCTGAACAACCCAGTGCAGTTTAAACTTGAAGAGGGGACGATGCATTTTGCAATACAATCCACCTGGACATGGTACTCCGTGACCCGGTCTGTGGGAAAGTCTCTATGACAACCTCAGTCTGACACATGCAAGCTCTTCCAGCACTCAGACCACCTGGACATCAATACGTTACTTCAGTTTTAAATCTTCAAGAGGAATCACCAACAACCAACACATCTTTGGAAGACAGCAATTTGTCGGATCAGTTCCATGTGTGTATGAGAATGATCTATATCACAAGACATTGCCTTTCAGTCCTTTTATGTATATTTTATACAGGGGTGTGTAAAGTCTCACTACACTTTGTATGTAGTTCAAATCTGAAATATGCAGTACATGACGTCATCAAAACATGTGCTAAAATGCATTATATTAGTTACAATAATTACTGCTATGGTCTAACGCTGTTTTGGGGAACCTGGAAAGTACCAATGAAGTATTAATTATAACAGATGTTGGAAATGTCCCCCCCCCCCCTCCCCGGGCTTCAAGACATGACTGTACACGTCTCTTCATTTGCCAAATATCTTCTGCAACGTGTCTGTTCTTATTTCCGTTTGTATCGACCGCCATTTCGAAAAATTTGTTCAGCCAAAAACAATGTTTCTTCTATTGATAACACCATTCTGTTTTGGAGTGTAAAGAGTACTCTAGCAGACGACAGTCATTCGTTGCATATTGCGTCACGTTGGACTGGACATTTGTTGATGACATCATTTTTCAAATTCGTTCTACATACAAAATGTAGTGAGACTTTACAATCATCCAGTAAAAGACTCATCGGTGGTGAAGACTTTCTACCCCTTCGCTGCTAAATAAATTATAACACAGGATGTTGCTTTTTCTTGATACATAAATGGGCGGCCATTTTTACACTCCTTCTGTGACTTGGTCAGCACCGCTATGAAACTTGCAGGGCTCTCCTGTCATCTTAAAAAACAATGCTATCAATTTAAATTATTATTGCTCTGTATCTAGAATTGATATCGCACATTTACGGTTTTCGAATTTTGAGTTCTTTATGAGAATAGCTAAGCATCGTTGCATTGGTGTGACTTTAGAACATTACTGGTTGTGTGTTTTTTTTCTACATTTATCTGTGTTTAGTTTGGGAGCCTAGGTAGGTGAAAATAATACACGTCTAGAGGGGGATTCGAACACATGGCCACCGGAAGGCAGGCCAGCGTGTTAGCCACTGCGCCACCATGACTCCC
>JACEFZ010011404.1:7500-16493 GCA_014155875.1 Cepaea nemoralis
CGAGAGAGGGGACATGTCGTTTGGGCGCCACATGTTTCTCTGAAGCTCTGCCCAGGCATTGTGATGGAATATTGGCCACACTCCAACTCACACACTTTGGTCTGTCAAGACTGCAAGGTGCCACTCATATGTTACGATAAAATGGTGTTACATAGAATTGTGTCTCTGGCAAGACAGCACAAGGCCGTATAGGGCAAAAGTAGCTGACCTTAGATACATTTTCTAATCAGGTCATATGAATAAGCTGATAACCCGAATCCATCTCTGTAAGACCTTGATGAGTTTTCTGACCAGGCAATACAATGCTATGAGACCTTGAGTGAGATAGTATCCCGAGTTCATCTCTGGAAAACTCTGGTGCATCTTCTGGTAGTTATTGCAGGACCATCAGTGAGATGGTTCATCCCTGGAAAGCTCTGGTGCATCTTCTGGCAGGTATTGCAGGACCATCAGTGAGATGGTTCATCCCTGGAAAACTCTGGTGCATCTTCTGGCAGGTATTGCAGGACCATCAGTGAGATGGTTCATCCCTGGAAAGCTCTGGTGCATCTTCTGGCAGGTATTGCAGGACCATCAGTGAGATGGTTCATCCCTGGAAAACTCTGGTGCATCTTCTGGCAGGTATTGCAGGATCATCAGTGAGATGGTTTATCCCTGGAAAACTCTGGTGCATCTTCTGGCCAGGCAATACAGGGCTACGTGATCATGGATGAGATGGTATCCCGAGTTCATCTCTGGAAAACCCTGATGGATCTTCTGGCAGTTAGTGCGGTGGTACGAGACCATGAGTGGGATGGTATTCCAAGTCAATTTCTGCAAGACTTTGACGTGTCTTCTGGCCAAGTACTGCAGGCTACGAGATAAGGAATGAGCCGCTATATTGACCCCAAGAGCAACAATTTGACAGGGAAGGTGCGCAATGAGAAAGGACACAGAACATATAATTCGTTTCAGACATGACTTATTCGTGCTTGTTGATTCTGCGGTCATTCCCTTCTCAGTTGTCTATTACTCCCCCTTCTATAATTATCTGCACATAATCAGACTTCAGCTGGTGCCATTAGTATTGGTGCTCTTCGCTGGTTGTTGGAGATGAGAATGGGGCGTTTGTGGGAATGCCCCGAGTGCTGTGATTTTGGTTCTTGACTCAGCTCCACTGTGATCTCTCCCGGCATGTATAAGAAACTAAAAATGTTAGTGCAAGATTAAAGAGAGAATAAAGCTGGTTGCGTGTTCTTTACAGTACTTTGTATTCAACCGCACTATTTATTGACTGTGATTTACACGGCAATTTTAGCTCAGTAGTTTACCATATGCCAGCGAAATACAACCAGACACAGCGATAGGCAATAACGTCTATGAATAAATATATAAAACAAATAAATCCATGGAGAGAAATGACTGAAAGTGAAAATCTCTTGTCAGTCCCACAACATTTCATTTTCCTCACTTATAGTTGTTGTAACAATAAACATTCTTCAGTGCCGAGGTCTTGTTGGAAAACTGTTTATTCTTGGTGGACAGCTCTGTATGTTCTTGTTGGACAGCTGTTTGTTCTTCTTGGACAGTGTGGTCTTGTTAGATAGGCTTGTTTGTTCTTATTGGACAGCCGTTTGTTCTTATCGGATAGCCCTGTTTGTTCTTATTGGACAGCCGTTTGTTCTTATCGGATAGCCATGTTTGTTCTTGTTGGACAGAACTGTTTGTTCTTGTTGGACAGCTGTTTGTTCTTATCGGATAGCCATGTTTCTTCTTGTTGGACAACCCTGTTTGTTCTTGTTGGACAACCCTGTTTGTTCTTGTTGGACAACCCTGTTTGTTCTTGTTGGACAACCCTGTTTGTTCTTGTTGGACAGCTGTTTTGCCTTGTTGGATAACCATGTTTGTTCTTGTTAGACAGATATGTTTGTTCTTGTTGGAAGTCATGTTTGTTCTTCTTATCGTCCGATGACAGTTTGATACTGTCTTTTGTCATGTGTATTATATTTAAGTCTTCAAAGTCAAGAGTATTGACGTCATTGTACCGGTTTTATCCCAAATGGCTTGGTCTCTTTCCGCAAGGCATTCTGCCGAAAGCGTCACACAAAGCACGAACCCCGGAGCTCCAGCGACGATCCCCAGGAGTCTCTGAGAAAAATGCACTCCTGAACCTAAAGACGTCGCCCAGAATCGAACCCATAACCTTTGGAGCGCGAGACAGACAGCCACGGAGACTCCCTATTGTATTTAAACTCGCAGAAGTGATAAATATATCTGTGACATATTTCTGGTATAGACTGCCATTATGTGTGTCGTTGTTGCATTCAGATAAAATGTGTAGTTTCGCTTTGATCTTACATTGACTTCATTAGTTCATCAATTCCAAGTTGTGTTATTGATAATAATTTTCTGGTGTCAGCGTATCGAAGTTCTCAGATTTGTTTTCCTTTCGATTACAATGGGGTCATACAGTCCCGGTTGCCGTGGTAGCTTGGTGTCTAAACTACCGGACCAGAGGACATGGGTTCACATCCACATCGGGCCAGATTGTTAAAATTAACCTGGGCTCCCAAGTTGAGCCAGCCTAAAATTGGTACGAGAAAATATCCTGGGAAATAAAGGCAGACGGTGTGATAATGATCATATCACCCACCGAGAGTGATTGATCTATACAACTATATGTGCAGCACCATGCGCCCATTGGTGTGTGAAAAGGTGCTTTACTTACTTAACCTATTTTCCCATACCAGTGTTTCCTCTAACATTCCTCTTGATAATTTCAGTATATAAGTTAAGCACATTATATACAACAATAAGACAGAGACAAACATCTTTCTTCGTTAACGTGATGAGAAGAGAGGCATTGGAGAACATCGTAACAACTGGAAAGATCGAGGGGAAGAGAGGCAGAGGCAGACCATGAGAAATGATGCTGGATGGATTGAGACGGTGGCATGGAGAAATATCAGCAGCAGAGCTGATCCAGAAAACCAAAGACCGAGATCTATGGAGAGCCATGAACGCCTACGCCAGCCGGCACAGCACTTGATCATGATGATGAAGTTAAACAGTTAAGGGAAAGAAATGCAATCTTGTCTGACTGCCTCTTCAACAACAAATCAATCTGTTGTATCATCACATCATCTCACGGCTGCTTTTTGTTCACTGTAAAGTGTTTTTATTATATATATTAAATGTAATGGGAAGTTCATTCATTCAGTAGCATGTCCTTTGCAGAACCTCGCTCCCATAACAACCTTCCGGAAAGCTTCTCGATCACAAGCAAGATGTCCTGCGTCTGATACACCCATCTGGAGATAATCCGCCACATCCTGCACCCATCTTCTCTTTGGCCTTCCTCTTCCTCTCTTCCCAGGCATATACCCTTCCATTATTGTTCTCTCCAAACTTTCGTGACGTTTCAAGTGACCAAAATACTTCAATTTTCTTTGTTTTATCGTCTTTAATAGCCACCCCTCCTCAATATTCAACTCTTGAAGTATGGATGCATTTGTTCTTTTCTTTACCCAAGATATTCTTAGAACTCGTCTATAACATTTATATTCAAAGGCGTTTATGCGCTGTTCAGCTTGTTTAGTAAGTGTCCATGTCTCACAGGCGTATGTTGCAATGGGAAAGATGCATGCTCTTAAAAATCTAATTTTTGTAGTTGTGTCTGTCCCACTCCATAATTTATTCATCTGCTTTAGTCTTTGAAGAGCAATGGACAGTCGCCGTTTAATTTCTTTCATTGTGTCACCGTTAGTGGTAATCAATGACCCAAGATATTCAAAATTTTCCACCACCTCCAATTTTCCCCATTAATGTATATTTCTTTCTCCATAGTAGTTTTATCTGTATGCATTATCTTTGTTTTTGCTATGTTAAGATATAAGTTGTGATTTTCACTATTTAATTGGGTTGAGGCTATTAGGTTTTCTATGCCATTCTGTGTTGTAGATAGTAATACTGTATCATCAGCATATCGAATCTCTGGTATGTCATGACCGCCGATATTTAGGGCATCATATGGCTCCCTGTAATGGGAAGTGCATTTCTTTATTAGTCTCATAGTTTCTCACCTTTAACACAGTCAAATGCCTATGGGTAGTCTATGTATGGAAGGTGCTGTAGGGGGTGGCTCCGTGGCGAAATGGTTAAGCAATCTGTCTCGCTCTTTGAATGTCGTAGGTTCATTACTGCTCCACGAGTACAGTTCTTCCAGAGATACCTAGATGTCATCGACGGGGAAACGGAGTTCGTGCTTTATGCGATGTTCTCGGCTAGCAGTCTCCCGTTCCGCTGAGAGAGTATGGGGTCAAGTTACAAAGTTAGCTGCATATCCTGTACATCACGTTACAGTCAACCTCATTTGGCTGTTCTTGATTTCTTTGCAAGTTTACGTTCAGTAGATTGCCATTGCTAACTGAACGACCGGCACTCATACCATTTTATAAAATAATAAGCGCAAGTCTGTTGCCAAACGGGGTCAAACCTAATGCAATTAAATCCAACTTAGTACTCTCAGTGTATACATCAGATCTGCAGTGTACACTGCGCTATTTTCTATAATTGCTTTCAAATTAACAATGTTAGCTCATGTGCTTCTATCTCGCCTACAGCCAATTTGTGAATGTTTATACTTTTTCTATATTCTTAAGTCTTACATATTTATTTTGAATATAATTTTCCTTGCTAGATTAGCAGCAAACAATCTGTAATTGAAAGATAATTTCATGTCGACCTTATTTTGGAATTTGGATATACATATTGTTTTAATTAATTTCTTCACATATATTACTGTTTCCCCATGTCTGTTTACATAACGCCTGATATATTTTCACCCCTTGTTCTCCGCCAGCTTGAATAAACTCTGCTATGATGGTACCACACCCTGATGGTCAACCTCTTTTGTAGATGGTTATTGTCCACTCGACTTCATCTAGTCGAATCTCAAAACTAAGATGGAAGACCAGGATAATTTTCAATCAGATGGCAGCTGGAACGATTTTTATGACTTGTCATTTGCTGTTTAACAACGGGACGGAGCCAGTGTGGGAATGTCAGCTTACTCAACTGCATCTAGTGTTGATTCTGGCCTGTTCTCAGTTGGTATTTCATTGTTAATATTTGTGATTTAATTCTATTTATTTGTGTATATTTCGCTGCATTATTTTGTTCATTTGTTGGGAATATCTTTATGGTCTAAAGTCATAGTTACAAATAGATACAGACCGAAAGTTATAGTTACAAAGAGATACTCACAGACAACCATAGTTACAAAGAGATACAGACAGTCATAGTTACAAATAGATACAGACAGCCATAGTTACAAATAGATACAGACAGTCATAGTTACAAATAGATACAGACAGCCATAGTTACAAATAGATACAGACAGCCATAGTTACAAATAGATACAGACAGCCATAGTTACAAATCAAACACAGACAGCCATAGTTAGAAAGAGATACTGACAGCCATAATTACAAATCGATACAGACAGCCATAGTTACAAAGAGATACTGACAGCCATTGTTACAAAAAGATACAGACCGACAGTCATAGATACAAAGAGATACAGACAGCGATAGTTACGAAGAGATACATACAGACAGCCAAAGTTGCAAAGAGATACAGACAGACAGCCATAGTTACAAAGAAATACAGGCAGCAATAGTTACATAGATATACAGACAGACAGTGATAGTTACAAAGAGAAACAGGCAGACAGTCATAGTTACAAAGAGATACAGACAGACAGCCATAGTTACAAAGAGATACAGACAGACAGTCAAAGTTACAAAGAGATACAGACAGGCAACCATAGTTGCAAAGCGAAATAGACTGTCAGACAGCCATAGTTACAAAAAGAAACAGGCAGTCAGCCATAGTTACAAAGAGAAACAGGCAGACAGCCATAGTTATAACGAGAAATAGACAGACATCCATAGTGTGGTATATTAAAACGTCTCTACCAATCTCCTATTATTGACGCTTAAAAAATACAAACCCCTAATAGTTACTTTTTAAGTACCATACGTTATGGGAGAAAAACGAGGCTAATTTGACCTGTGTAACGTCATAATTTATTTGGCCTTAGTTTCAAATCTGGGCCTGGTGGTTATTCAAGTATCTGGCCAGACCGGCGCTTGATTTTAAAACAAAGAGTCAGTAGACATTTTGGTTCAAGAGAACTAAGGGAACACATGTCAGCCTTCCTCTGCAGGGGAAGGAAAAGTATGCTCAAAATATTTCACCCTTTGAAGCACCAGGTACGTTAAATATAAACTACTTTTGAATATGTAACAATGCATTTTGTCAAAGTACATATATCATTGTGTTTAATTAAGAATTGGTTAGAATGATAAATCAACAATTCTTGTGAACTAGAGCCTGATTGATTTTTACTACTGAGCAGCCATGTTTTTGCCATGCTGTCAAATTTATATGCTTACAATTTCAAATTCATATGTTTAACTTATTTTATGCATTGTGAGCTTATCTCACTATAAATGCCTAAATATCTGCAAATATTATATGTACTGTAGAGTATTCAACTCTAAGCACATTTCAAGAACTTTCTCTCTATGCGGAAGCATAATATTGATAACGCATCTTAGGGACATGGTTCATGTTGGAGAAATCGTTTTTATATAGTTAGTCTTTCCTCTTCAGCTAAGGCGGGGCATAGGGCAGAAGTCATGGCTCTCCATGTCCGGCGGTTCGCTGATACCTGTTGTAGATCTTGGATGTTCACTTGGCCGTTGAATGAGCCTTCTCTGATGATGGCTCTACGCAGGGTCTCTCTTGGTCTGCCCCGTTTTCTTTATAAGAGGACTTGGTTGGGGAGTCTTGTCTTGTCCATTCTGAGTACATGGCCGATGTAGTTCCAACGGCGTTTTCTTATAAAAGTGGATACAATATCTTGCTTAGTCTCTTGTCTTCCTTGCGTATTGGTTCTGAAATCTGTCCAGTGGAGGTATAGAATTCTTCTAAGACATTTGTTCTCAATATCGTTTTTCTAACTGCTAATCTGTAAATGTAGCTATCGTGCCGAATTTTGGTACAATCTTCTTGTTAACATATTAGTAACGACACAATATGTGTGATGGACATGTAATCATTTCATAAATATTGCTAGAGAAATGCCATGTGGGATGAACATAATTTCAAGAAAGAAAAAAAACGCAGGATATATATTCAAATGTTCTGGTAGGGCATGCCTTCTGTCACAACGCATCAGGGTGGTAGGCACCTGGAATAATATTATGTTCCGAACATTTATCATGCTGCAGAAGCTATTTCCTGGAAGAGAAAAACTGGATACTTCTTACAAAAGCAGCAATGGGTGAGATATATATCAGCGTTCACTAACCCCACGCTTCTATAACCAAGTGGGAAGAAGAATATCTATTCTGGTCATATGGACTGACGAATGGGGAAATCCAAAAACATTGACTCCTGCATTGTTAATATGATTATTATTATTATTCATACATGAGGAATGTACATGGTTGTTTTTCTCTTTTATGATATATATATATATTCTGTCATGATTGTTACTTTTGCTGTTGGGAATATTCATGTTAATGTTACCCAGTGGGAGACATGAATGATGATGATGAGGAGGAGTTAAGAAGCCTTGTGTATGTTAGTAGCACAAGAAGAGAATGTTGATTGGTATGGGTGATGGCCTGTGGCCTAATACGGATTACACCTAATGAAAGAAAAACAAGGAGTTCTGGGAAAAAGGCATGTCTCAGAGATTCTTGTCATAGTAGGATCGGTGTGATATCAAGATGATTGGATAGTTAGGAACTCTCAGATCCATCAAATAGTCCCAGTAACAACATCAGAATAGAATATTCAGTGAGGAGATACCGTACTCACAAAAGGAGCTAGGATAGCTCAACAACGAGCGACGAGGGACAAGGGACACATTGGAAAGACTCACCGATCGCCTTCCCCGTTTTTGTTTGTAATTGTGTTGTAAACATGTTAACATAACACAGTGTATTAATGCGTGGGTTGTATTCTTTGTTATTTCCAGAGCTAGAGAGTAGCAAGTGATGGATTTTAGAAGTATCACTAAAACCCAGATCCTGGATTAACAGCCGGAAAGAAGTGATAAATGGCAACCTGTTTTAAACATAGTCTGGATCTAGAAAAACATAAATGTTGACTGCTACACTTATGTCATGTGATGCATATTCAAGAAGCTCACAGTGGTCGTTACACTTGTAGAAATGTTTTTCCAGATCTTGATTGATTCCTGAACAGTTGTCCAGTGTTGTTGTTTGTTCAACATTGGTTGTTTTATATGTTGTAAACAATCAATGTCCTCTAGCACTATGTAAGTTTTAGAAGGTGATGGAGTGGGATGGGACACCTACACACAGATACCATTGTTTCAAGGACTGAAGTGTTTTTCTCCTTGTATTTGTGGTAAATGTACCTGATCACCTTGCATTCTAGAAGTGAAAAGAGAATCTAACTAAATCCCCTAGACACTTAACAAGATATTCCCATAGTTTAAAATCCGCATGCCACCCATAGTTACAAAGAGATACAGACAGACAGCCATAGCTACAAAGAGATACAGACAGACAGCCATAGTTACAAAGAGAAACAGGCAGACAGTCATAGTTTCTATTTTATTGAGAAAGTTTTCGGTTGAAACGTTTGTCTGTTCGGTGTGTATTTTTGAATGCGTCGAGCTGCTCGCTCACATTTTGTATTGTGCATTCAGAGAGACAGCCAGGCTGTCTGACCGAAAGAACGACTGACAGATCGACTGAGATGATTACTAACAGATCGACAGACAGAATGACTGACAGATCGAAACACAGAATGATTGACAGAAATACAGACAGCCAGGCTGACTGGCAGACAGAACGACCGACAGAATGAGTAAGACAAACAGACTCCTTCCCCCCCCCCCCCCCAAAAAAAAGTCAATCAAAGTCAAAAGGACGATCAAGCAATAGAGAGAGAGAGAGAGAGAGAGAGAG